>AYEL01080886.1:0-23155 GCA_000484575.1 Olivierus martensii
AATTAATAATTATATAATTCAAATAATTTTTCATTCATCTATTAATTTTATATTTCATATATAATAATTTGATTGAAATTAAACTTCAATCTAATGTAATGTTAAATAATAATTTTTTAATACATAATGTTTTACTTTCAGAAAATACAGAAGATGCGAAAGTGAAAATAGCTGTAACAAAAAATACTACAAATGTTAAAAGTCAAGAAAGTGTTAGGAGCAACAGCAGCGCAGGGAGTGATGAAAGTAAAAACAGTGATAAAATGAAATATTTTATTTTGTAATTCTAATTTAGGACTTTTTTATACACAGTTGGTATCTTGGTATACCTCCTTAATCCAATCCAGATCCTTGGACTTATACCAAACAGGGCATATACCAAACAAATTTTTCCCATAAGAAATAAAGGGAAAATGATTAATCCGTTCCCATGAAAAAAATTCATGGGAAAAATTCTATAGTTATTGGTATATTATACATTTATGGGGTTGTATAAAATAATTTAAACATTGCTTAATACTATAATACATAAATACAAAAGCAATTACAGTGGATGAATAAATGAAAATTTAACCTCACTATCTTGTTGAGAAGAGTCAAGTATCTACTATGATGGTGCTGAGAAGGAGATGTTGTTTTAGGCCATTTTAAAATTCAAATATAAAAATTCTTCCAATAAGTGAGAATTGTAAAATTATCTTTTCCAATTTATTAGTTCTTGAGTTATAATTCTGCTTCCATATAGGTTATTACAACAAAACAATTAATATAAACCCAGTTTCAGTATAATGTAAAATTATAATGTCAGTAATACTAATATAAATTACATTATAAGCTATCAAATTAGTTTTGGCTTATATTCAGTTTAAAAAAATTTTAATGGTAAAGATTGAAAAAGTACATCACAATAAATAACAACTATATAATGCAATATACAATATTTATACAATGCAATACTTATTAAATTTTAATTTTATTCTAATCAGAATCTCAGGGTTTCTCTCTCATCATTGGTTCTAAAATTTAAGAAGTGGCCATTTGTCTGCAATTGGCCACTTCTTCATATCAACTTGACGATGAAAATATTGCGAGCTCCAAATAATGCCAGATTTCACCCTTAACTTTTTTCTAATCAACCAGCATTTCCTGTAACTTTCTATAATTAATCTGTTGTTTTTTCTAACTTTAGTTTTCTAAAATAGAGGAATAAATATTTTATTTCAATATATTTGTTTTATTTGTTGAATTAAAATAATTAAAAGTGATAAATAAATTT
This sequence comes from Olivierus martensii, assembly GCA_000484575.1. Lineage (NCBI taxonomy): Eukaryota > Metazoa > Arthropoda > Arachnida > Scorpiones > Buthidae > Olivierus > Olivierus martensii. The sequence continues at coordinate 1,277 of AYEL01080886.1, forward strand.
TTAAATACACACAGTTTTTTAGGGCTGGGAGAGTGGGTCCTCCAAAGTGAGTGAGTGCATTTAACTGCATAGTTGTACGTAATCAGATATCAGGTTGGAGGAATGTGATCTTTATAAGAGAGTAGATCACCGAATAACTTAGTATAGAAAAGTAGCTTGCATAGTAAAAAAGGTTGAACAGCACTGCTATATTGTATTAAAATATTTATGAAATTTTTATTTTAATATGTTTATAATGATTATTAATGTTGCTATGAGATTGTCATAAGTATTTGCATTAATTTTACATTTCTTTTTTCCCTTTATTCATCTAGTTAATAAGACAGCATCTTCAGAGAGCAATTTTAAATAGTAGGGGAGTAGGAGGACATAGTCCTGTGCAAGGAGACCATTCAGCCATATCATCTACCTGCACTAATTATCCCAATACCACTAATTTACAATCCACTCACACAGCTGTTGCAACCCATCAAGTAGCATATCCCTCACATACATCTCTCATACGGCCGTATTCACCGGGCGTGGTCGAAAGTCAAAGTCAGCTGAACCGCGAGTCAAAACTCAAATTGGTATTCACCAAGTTCTTGACCATCAGTCGAAAGTTAACTTCGACCAGCGACCTCGACCCAAATATTTCTACGGTTAGAAGTCGAAGTCCAAAGTTAACGCATGCGCCGAAACTATTATTCAAACTACTGAATGGTTAACAGGGACGATTTTGAATAAGATAATTTGAAAATGCTACAAAATATTCAATTTTTGGAAAAATTTGTTATCGTAGCAGAAAAATTTTAACTAATCGAAGGAATGATTTTGAAATTCTGGAAGAACTTTGCTTTTATAGGATATATCGCTTTATTAAAGATATTAGTTAAACAAATATTACATACTGTACCTGTATAAACGATGAATTGAGAGATCAGTTTGCGGTGCTGTACCCTGGAAGACCTATTCCATCTGTCTCTACAATTAAATCTGTTGTTTTAATTGTTTGTTTGTGTTATATATTACTTGACACCTGCGAATGGTATGATGTCACAGTTTCAGATTCCATTAGAAAAAAATAATGTCTCTCCGAGATCTTATAGTTCATATCGACAATAAATTGGTGCGTGTCACTTTTCGTTTGCCATCAAAAAGCAAAATCTCTAAGGTATCAATCCTCATCTGTATAATAATCATTGAATCTATAAGCTGCTAATCAGTGTTTATGGGTTCCTTGTCAAAAAACTCCGAAATGAGCCCAATTGTCTTGGTGAAGATTGATAATTAAAAACTGTTTCCACGAACAATTCATTTTATTAATCTTAATTTTTTGTAGCAAATATAATAAATAAATGATATTTTCCATATTTTTAGGACATTTTAAATGAGTTTTATCTGAATTTTTAGTATTTACTATGGTTGTGGGAAGAAGCCGTAATGAATTAATCAATTTTCAGTTAAATCCTATGGGGAATCGCGCTTTGTATAACAATGGTTTTGGTTAACGACGGTTTTGCTGGAACGGATTACCGTCATTAACCAAGGTACCACTGTATTTAAATTATAACCAATGAATTAATCTGAATAATATTATAATCTTTTGAGTTTTATTTCATTTAAGTTTTTTTAGAATTATTAATATAAAATTCAGAAATCTTATACAATTAGTTCTTGCTTTATAACCAACTCATACTTATGACCATGATGTTATTGATAAATTCTGCTGTTGATCAATGCAATTGACTTGAGTTCAATTCCCTGACCCATTGATCTGATAGTGTCCTTTTTTTTATTTGATTTGTTTGGTTTCTGCATTCTTTATGTTTATTAAGATAATATATAGTGTCTAATATATAGGTAATAAATATAGTATTATAAGATAATATATAGTATATAGTAGTACACTATATATTAAGATAATATATAGTGTGGTCTATGCATTAATAGTGAGAAATCCATAAATTTTGGACATTTCCAACTTATGACAGTGGGTTCGAAATTTTTGAAACAAAACTGTCATAAGTGAAGAATTATTTGTATATTCAAATTCCAGATTCTAAAATAAGTGCTTACATATATTGTGTACTTTAATAAATTGATTGAATTATGGAACTTAAAAAGCATTGCATTAAACCCTTTCTGAATTTTTTGTGATATGTATAGGATAATTTCTATTTATTAAGTGAAAAATGATTTAGTTTTATATACAGTATGCAGAAAATCTTGTTATATATTTTTTCCTTTCACTAATTTTTATATATATAACTTAAATTCTTCAATTTTTAATGGAATAAACAGTTTCTGAAATTTGATCATAAGTGTTAAAATTCTTTTTTATAAACTATGAAAAAGAATTTTGTTGAAAATATTTTAAATTATATTTTGTTTAAGTTTTTTAAATATCTTAATTTCTGAAAATGATAAATTTGTATTTCATGTGTGCAAAATTAATTTCTAGAAGTAAATACTAAAAATAAACAAAATCATGAAATGCATATTTTTATTTTAAATTATATCTATATATTTTTAAATAATAATTTTTAATAGAGAGAAGAATTTTTAAATACATTAAAAATTGTTTATAGGAACATTTGTTCAGATAATAGACATGACAGATCGTCTTATTTATCGAGTATGTCCTTTTGTGGCTGCAGGAGTTGTTTTTGGATCTATCTATTGGACAGCAGTTACTTATGGTGCTGTCACAATTATGCAGGTAGGTTAATCTTATAGCATAGTATTAAGGTCTATAAATATATATGGTCATTCCACTCCTACCAATAATAAAAGAAAAAATGTGAAGGTCTAGATTTTAATCACTAGTGTGGCATTGAGGTTGTATTTGAGGACATAGCAGATGAATTTCTATAGAATTACTTATAGAAGCTTATAGGTCAAACATAACACTGCAAAATATTTTTAGCAGGAATTTTGCTATATTTTGATAAATTAGAATGAAAAACACTCTTAGAGTTATCCTTAATGTTTAATGGGCTTAAACTTATGGTAAAAAATAACATTTCAAAATTTTTAATGTTGGTTCACAACTATCATTTTTAAATCAACAATTTTGTACTTGTGACCTGTTTTTTCCTCGATTCTTCAAATATGTTTGAAATAATGCCAATTAATCAATTTTGATTGCTTTGAAATTACTAACAATAAGATTTTCTAATCTTTAATTCTACAGAAAATTGATTAAAAAAATTTTAAACAAAAATTGAAAATGTATTTCAGTATAATATCCAGTATACCCATACCTTGCTATATGGCACTCTTTATACGGCATTTCACTATAACGGCCTTTTTTAATTATGGCACTTTTTCGATTTACGGCCCACAATGTTTCGTTATACGGCCAAAAACAATGCTGTACTGTTAGATAAAAGAAAAAAAAAATGAATTATATTAAAAGATATCGCGCTAATAATAATGATAATAATAATAATAATATTCATAATAATAATAATAGCTTCTATAACGGACCAAAGAACACTCGTTGAACTTTATTTTATGTAATCAATTAAACCAAAAAGCGAAGTGAAATGATTTACACTTATAGTTAATGTTGCCAATTCCTGTTTACGGAAAATCTTGAAGTACTGGAGCAATAGTAAGAATATTATTATATCAAAAATAATTTTTAATTTTTTTCAATAAAGGCAATTACAAAGTTGCTAAATCACTAGATCAACAATTTTAAATTATATATTTCGTCATAAAAAAAAACGCAATTATAAAATCACTAAATCACTATATCAGCAATTTTAAATTATATATTTCATCATAAAAAAAAACATTAAAAATCACCAGATCTGGCAACACAGTAACCCATTCCATTCGTAAAAGCAACGTGTGCAGTGAAACCACCTAAAGGTGCCGCAAAATTTTGAAAAGCAGTCATATTTCTCTGTATGAACTTATTAAATCAAAAACTTACATCGATCTAATATTTATTAATTAAAAAACATACACAAATCAGATTTTTCCACTAAGTCGAATCTGGTTATTTTAAATGGAGAACAAGTTTTTTATCTTCGTATTTTCTTGTTTTTTTGTCTAAATTTCGGTGAAAACTAACAAGTAAGTAATAAATAAACAATTAACAAATAATGTTTATTTTAATAGATTTAACCAATATTTTAGTATTATCTGCGATATTTTTTTTAGTTTTAAATATGATATTTTATAGTGGTGTATCAATTTTGATGACAATAACCGAAATTCTGATTATTATAAATGAAGTTTTCATAATGCATTTTAATATTGATGATTTGGGATCGTAAATTTTGATAACATTAAACGTTTGATAACAATATCCACGATTACAATAAGTGGCTTCTATTGTATAGTTTATATGTTTATTTTTTGAATTTGTTTATTATTACATGTTTTGTACTTTTATTTTTATGTAAGCATTTTTTTAAATAGAAAGAATATAAAATGCTTAGAACTAAAAACTATATTATTTTATAAAAAATTGGAACAGATCCAATTTATATCAAAATATTAAATAATTGATTCGTTATAAGGCTTTTCGCTTTACGGCCAACTTTTCTGGAATGTATTAGGCAGTAATGCGAGGTATTGGTGTATAATAATTATGTTTCAAAAACAAATTAATTATTTGATGGCCTGAATTATTGTGTCTGAGAACAAAGATCATACAAATGCTGAAAAAAAATTTTAGTTATTAAAATTTCTGAATCATAGCAGATATACTATGGGCATTTGAAGTAAAACTTGTTGCATTTTAATGTAGATGATAAAAAAGGCATAATTCCTCTATAATAGCAACATTATAATTACTTTTCACATGATTATTTAAAACACTATTATTTGTTGATATACAGTAAAACTTCGATCTAACATTCATCGATCTAACGTTTTCCTCGATCTAACATTCTTTTTCTCTGGTTCTGGCAAAAAATAGGGGAAAATAACATTAAAATGTTTCACTCTAATGTTTTTCGATCTAACGTTATTCTCTGTCTAACGTTCAAATTTTCTGGTCACTATATCACCAAACTCGTAAATAATTTTTGATGCAGGATAGCACTTAGTTTATGTCACCAATCCAAAAATCATCTATATGTGTATGTCTGATCAGGCCTGCAGGAAAGCACTTAGTTTATGTCACCAATCCAAAAATCATCTATATGTGTATGTCTGATCAGGCCAATCAAAAAAAACTTGTACAACAGATTTAAAAAAAAATTCCAACTAGTGCATCATAATATATGACATAGCTATGAAGCAAGAATTACTTCCTATTATAACATTATTGTTCTCATTTTCATTTTAGTTAAGAGTGTTGGGGGCCACAAAAATCACTTTGAGGCTGCCAGATTGACACCCCTGCCTTAATCTATAGAAGTCAATTCTCGGTACTATTAAAATTTAGAAGACTGAAAAAGAGGCTAAAAAGAAAATCGTCTTTAGGAGAAATAATACATTAAGAAACAATAAAGATCATCATCAACAATTAAAACAACCAGGAATCTATCAAGTATCTTTAAAAAACAATGTCACAGGCAGGAAAGAAGTGTATATTGGTTGTACAGCTAGGTCAATACAAAAAAAGAATTAAGAAACATAAATCAGATGTGGAGAAAGGACACAGCTACTGTGATAGCACAAAGGCTTTTAATGCAAAAGCCATGTAGAGTGATGTCAAGTTATTAAAGAATACCCAGGAACAATTAAGAGGGAAGTTTGCAGAGGCATTTGAAATTTTTAAGAATAAAGCTACGGAAAATAACAGCATAAATACCATCAAACCAAATTTAGTAAGCACGGTATGGGCCTGGTGTAATGAAATACTACAATTCAAACAGAAAAACTGATTTAGTCCTAACAACTATAATGTATTAATAGGTGTTATAAATTATTTATTTCCTATAAATTTATTTAATAATTTAATTTTTATTTTATATTATATGTATAACTTAAATTTGTTTTATGCTTTCATCTCCCAGGAGAACTTTTCAATCCAACTCCTAGTGAGACTTTCCCTGAACAGCTGATGGAGAACGTAAAGGAACATTTTGTCTACATTCAACTAAAACCAACCTCCAGATATGGAAACAAATCCATTTTTGTCCACCTGCATCCAAATGATCACTCCCACACATTTATTGAAATGACAGTGTCAGGAAATCATTCCAGGTTCCTTATAACAGACCTTTTAGTTCTTCAATGTAACATTTGACCTCAATATCAATGGATACAGATCATTTTGTTAGATTGATTGAAACCAGCATTTCTTGCATCAGAGAGCATTGATGAATTACAAATTGCAATATGTGAACTGTCTTCCATCTGTCTAGCCTTCTGAACATAACATTCCATCCTAAAATTACACATTTAAGACAAACAGTATGGTTCTCCAAACATTTTGTGACATAAGGATGGTGTTTTGTACAAGGGAGTGTGCAGCGACTTTCTCATTGGTTCTGGCAACATTGGCCAAGTTTCCTAAAGATTCATTTTTTAAATGATTTTTGAGCATGACTGAAGATGCATGTGATAAGTCTTATGTATATTACGGCAAAATCTTATAATTTGTAAATAAATTTATTAAGTGCTTATGTTCAGTAGTAATGGTATTTGAATGTCAGCATCAGTTAAATGTCAATCATTAAAGACATTTAACCATTGATTTTAATCTGAGTTAAAATTAACGGTTTGCAGTATTAATATTGCAAAACCAATGAGGGTGATATGAATTTTCATTTAAAATAATCTCTCTCATAAGTACTGCAAAGTTACCTTTTTTACAAAATACAAATTGATTTACTATTAGATCTTATGATAAATTTGTAAAGCTTTTTTTAGCCTTTTGAGGTCTGCAATATATTCCAAATTAAATCTAATTATGGAAGAATTAAGGAAGGAAGAAATCTAATTAAGGGAGTGCTGTTATTGGCATAAGTCTGATAATTTCTAAATTATATATGATCCTGAAATTGGAAATCTGCTGATGTCTTGGTAGTCTAATTGGTTAAGGCATGGGGACAGTAACCTGAATATCCTGGTTTGACTCCAGGCCAAGGAAAATTTTTAATTTTGGGAAATTAGTAAAAATTAGTTTAATTATTAATCCAATAGATCAGCTATTCTCAACCTGTGGCCCGGCAAGCTTTTATGTGCAGCCCAGAAGGCACAGTCATGAATTTAATGAAAGCGTGAAATTCTTTTCCCACATGCAAAAAAAAAATTCTGATATTAAAATTTTTTTTTTTTAAATCTTGAAAAATTAGAATTTTCTTAATTTGCTAGATCCTTCCTGATGCACTCGTAAAATTTTTTTTCACTTGACACCAACTGTTGCGACTGCTGATATAGCATGTTGCAGCCCGCTTAATGTATCAAACAAATGCATGTGGCCCAGGAAAAAAAAAGGTCGAGAATCGCTGCAATAGATGGTGGCATAATAGCTTAAATTAATTAATAATTATTAATTTGACAATTAATTCAAAAATAAATCACTAGGGCAATTTGCTGATTAGGATTATTTAAATCTAATTAATACACAAAAAATGCATATTGTGAAATCTTGCTTAATTTTCATTGAAATCTTTTGAAAATTTTAAAGTTTATTATGTTTTTCATCCTCATTCTAATAAAATGAAATTTTTTTTCAATTATTATTTCTTTCACAACTTTTTGTTCATTATATGAGATCAAAGAAAACATGATTTTTTTGTATTAAATCTTAGCCATCCAATGAAATCATTGTTATTTTTGGATAGTAGCATGCCTTATGAATAAAATAAGCTATGAATGAAGAAAATTGAACCATATTTTAAAAAATTATCAACAAAAAATGAAGTATTATGTAAATTTTCATTAATTATGTCACATAATTAATTGAAAAGTAATATAAATTTATTGGTATATTTTTCCTTCATATCAATAATTTTAATTTTTAATTTTTTATAAATTTTCAAATTTACATCAATAAAACCCAACATATATGAAAATCACTGATTCTCATACATAAACAGCTATAATATTGACTGCTTTAACTGGCCTGCAGGTGCTTTGTTGACACGTTCCCAATACCCATGCAGCACAATAAAGTAGGCTTGGCCACAATAATCTGCAAAATGACTGGCTGTTATAAAGCAATAGAAGTGCTATGCTTCTTTAATATGTTAAGGGTGTTTATATTTGGATTTTCTTTTATTTTACTTTAATTTTCAGTAACAATAAAGCAATATATGAGCAAATAAGAAATATTAATTTATTTATTTTAACAGAATTAATCAATATTTCTGTATCATCAAAAATATTTTTTCAGTTTTATGAATTTAACAGTTCATCATACTAAAATTTCACTTTTCACTTAAAATTTAAAAAAAAAAAAATTTATCTTATTCCAAAATAAGGATAATTGAACTAATTTATCTTATTCCAAAATAAGGTTAATATAATAAAATAAAAAATAATCCAAATTCTACTAATATAATCCATTTAAATTATCTATTGTAAAATCATAATTAAAAAAAATTTTGGAAATCATAAAATTTAGGAATCTTCATTGGAGAGAGATATTTTCAACCAATAAATGCAAAAAAATTGATGCATTGATTAAATTAGGACTGATTTTTTAAGTTTTTATTTTTTTTTGTTCCACTTCTATGATGTGAAGATATGTCAATGGACGTTAACAGGTTAAAAAAACTCAGATAGATTCATTCATTGTTTTGAACTTCTAATATTCAATAAGAATCATAAAATGCATAAGTTGAAATAGCATTTGTAATAAGAGAACTTTAATTTTATAGATTTTTATTCTTTAAAATATTTCAGAAAATACTAAAACTAAATACATATTGCATTAAAACTAGTCCTAACTATTAAATATTTTTAATATAAGTCAATATTTTTTCAAAATATTTCATTTATAACATTAATATTAAATTAATTTATTAATTATTTTCATTATAAATTTTTACAAAAATAAACAATTTTCAGCTCAAATTAATTTTATGTTCATTGTTTTAATTAGAAACTAACTAATAACTTATATCTTTAAAGTATATTAATAATTAAATTTTATTAATGAATGTTACTTATCATATATTATAATTTAAAATATGGAGAAAAAAATCTTGTACTTTCACTTTGATTTTTCTATTAATAAAAATTTAAATAAATAAAAAATACCTGATACCTTAGCAAGCTTGTCAAAACGGACATGACTGCCTGGATCTATCTGCTCACCAGAAAGAAAAGTAAACGGTAATTAAAATTATCATGATTTTTTGTGGTAAGGCCACAGGATCAGTTCGAATATGGTTATTTGTAGATTTGTTATTGTAAAACAAAATTTTAACTTTATAAAAATCTAAAATTTTGTCTTGTAAAAACTGATTTAATTAAATTGAAATTACATAAATTAAATTATTATTCCTTGAAAATATTAACAGTTTTTAAATATCAACTGTTAATATTAACCGTTTTTTAATTAAAACTGAAAAAGTTTACATTATACATAATAATAATTATGCTATATTAAACTAACCGTAAAGCTTATCATCTAAACATGTGCTGAGTATCTACCCTTTCATTTCAGGCATTTTAAACTCAAACACAGTTTAAAATATATATCTTTATTTCCTTTCAAAAATCAATCTAAAAATAGTACAGTTTTATAAAAACACTGTAAAGAGACATTTTAACAATACAACTTTTGTCATTGCTATACATTGTCAACATTTGCATATAACAGATTTTTAGAACATAGAAAAATTCTAATACAAATATTATATGTCTAAGTTTAAAATTTTCAGAAAATAAAATAGTCAATGTGAAGTATACTACAATAAACAATTATTTTAATACACTTCCTTCTGAGAATAAACATTAACATGCAAATTATAAAACAAATATATGAATATAAATAATATATGATATACATACATATATATATATATACACACACACACACACACACACAGATACATATATATATAAAATTCATTTTTTGAAATTCAATTAAGATTAATAAAAAATATTTAATTGGAACTCATTTTGATAACTTTCAAAAATTATTTATAAATGAAACACCTCCCAGTAACACTACAACTAATAGCAGTCACTCCTCTCCTAGCAGTAAAGCAGGAAGCATGTATGTTTTAATTTTGGAAAAAATTTTACAAATGTCTGTAAAGGCAAGTTTATAGGAATGTGTAGTGCATGCAAAAAAATAGAGCCCTGAACAAAGAATTATTTGCTGAAATCAAAAATGATAATTGTTCAAAAGAATTACAAGCATCTTTAACAGAAGATATAACAATACAATAATTTGAACAATAAATGTTAAAAAAACAGCTAAGTTTTCCAATGAACCTCAAGAGAACAATATAGAAAGAAACAAAAATTAATAGTGGACTGTGTATAAATTTTCTAATATATTAGTTATATAACTAAAGAACATAAAAAAATTACATTAATATTAGATCTGTTCCAAGTTCTTTTGTAAAGAACTTTGATGAGGCTAATAAAAATGAAGTCATGTATTCATAAGCATTGATTCAATTGTATTTGAAGATAAGTTATTTTCTGTATTTTGCCATGAATTATAACATCAAAACCTCTAACTGAACTTTATATTATTTAAATCTGTTGGAACCTAAGTTCCCTATCTATTTTTTTTATCACAGATTTTTGTATTCACCCTATTTTGCATGTTTTTATGCAAAATAGGGTGAATATAAAGTTTTTATATTATTATTTATGGCTTAAGTGCCATATTTTGGAAGCAAACATAATTTTTTAAAATTTATTTTTAAAAAAAATTATGTTTGCTTAAATTAAATCAGTAGCAGTTCAAATGTTATCAGTTTTTCAGTATTTTAAAGAGAGTCAAAAATTACTTACCCTCAACAATATCTTAGGAGCACCTAATGAGTTTAGCTATTTTAGTGAGTAACAAACAGTTTTTCATAAAAGTAAACAATAAGCCAAATAAGTAAGATAAATCGTTTATTTAAAAACGTTTTTGGCTAGCATGTAGCGTGCGTCAGTCGAAGATAGATAGTCGAAAATGTTTTTGAATAAACAATTTATCTTACTTATTTGGCTTATTGTTTACTTATATACTTTTTACTTTAAGTATTAAATAAAACAGTTTTTCATTGTCAGATTTAAATTATTGGGTTAATGAAAAAGTCATTTCATTTTTGTAGTTAGAATTAAAATTAGGATCTAGCATCATGATTACTGATAAACTTATACAATAATTAGATTTCACAATGCTACAGTTTTTAAATTCCCCTCTTTACTACTACTAATATTACTGCCATTACCTGATGGATCCATATGCACCATCTAGAGAAATTCACCAGTGCAAAATTAATCCTTAAAGAGAAAAGTCATAGCATTGGATAAAATGTATTTTTGATTTATTATGCTTTCAGAGTTCAAAAGAGTAAATGTAATAATTTGTTTAAAAATTATTTGTGATGTGTTTAGAATTATGTAGTGACAAAATAAGCATGTCAATTTTGACTTAAGATATTTCATTCTGGGAAATTGTTGGTGATCAATAGCAATATTTTAGAGCAAATAATGACAAAAAATCCATAGCTAATACTAGAAAAAATGGGAGAGGAATTTAATGGTGATCATTCAACAATTTTTGATTATTTGCAAAAGCTTAAAATAGCTTCAAAATTGAATGTTTGGATAATATATGAATTATCAGAAAAAGTTTGTTTGAGAGATTTTTTGCTTGCAATAGTCTGCTATCATGTCAAAAACTTTTCTATTTTCCAAACAAATAGTAACTGATGATGAAAAATGGGTGTTTTACAGTAATGTTATATAATGTTATATGTTAGTAAAGTTAAGCACAATTATTGACAGTAAAGCTTACAGTATATCAGAATAAGCTTATTGAAAGATATTAGTAAAGTTAAGCACAATTATTGACAGTAAAGCTTACAGTATATCAGAATAAGCTTATGTTTTGTTGTTAGTGGGACTACAGAGGGATTCTGTGTTTTTGTAAATTTGAAATGTTCAAACAATTAGTAATGATAATAAATTCTAACAGTTATATGATTCTACAAATCCAGAGCCTGGCCTTATTAAATCATCTGAAATTCTGGAAAAATAAATTCCAAAAATAAACTAACAATTCTAACATTAAATAATGACAAAATACACAACAGAACTTCATAGTTGGTACAGTAATGATTGAATGTTAGAATAAAAATTACAAAAAAGTTAATGCATTTATAACAAGTAAATTGAATAAATTCAAAACCTGCTTAAGTGTTGTGGTGTTTATTATTTTTCTGGAAAAAGCAGATATATGAATTTAATTGACAGAAGTTAAAAAATGAAAGGTTTATTGAAGTTGAAAAATGAAAAAAAGTTTATTGAATAATAATAATAAGAATAAGAATGGGTTAGTCAACTTTTGGAAAATTAAAAAGATTCTCAAATAGCAAATAAAATCTGAGAATAGAGCTAGATTATTCAACCAGTATATTTTACCTGTTATGTTATATGGATCTGAAACATTTGTTTCAGATCCATATGTCATAACAGGTAAAATACTCAATCAATTAATAAATTATTTCTTTCTTGATTAAAGTGGTCAATCAAGAAAGAAATAATTGATAAATTGCAAAAAGTAGAGAGGAGAATGGAAAATGAAAAGTCTCTACTAAACAGGGCCGCCAAGAGGGATTGACATCTGAGACTTTTGTCATGGGCCTGAAATCGAAAAGGGCCCAACCGTCAGGTCCCAATGTGTCACATAACTGTGTCTGATAGTTCGAAGGCCCCGACAGAGCACACTGTCTACCATCCAAAGCAGTCGTGCTGGCAACTGGATGGCCGAGTAGTAACATGTTGGCATATCACGCAAGAGGACTCAGGTTCACATCCCAGGTCCTGTATCCCCCAAAAAGTTTTTCAGGGTGCTGGGCCCAGCCTGTGGTTGGTAATGTAATATATAACAACATGTTTTTAAACAGAAAAACACACAAACCAAGTATGAAAATGTGGGGAAGAAAGGTTCGCAGGAATCTAACTCTATATTTCCCATAGGCACAATGGTTCACTATTTGCTAATTCAGTATTCACAAAGAATTTACAGAACATAACTACCGCGAATAGCGAGAATCGACTGTATTAGATTTCATGTAGCAATAAACACAATATTCTACAGAAATTGAAAGATCTTGGATGGAAAATTCTTGCTAATTCTTCATATTCACTAGATCTTGCATTGTCAGATTATTTATTTATTTTGTTCTTTACAGAATTATTCAATGATAAAAATTTGCAAACATCTGATGAAGTAAAATCCTGTAACTTTAGTAATTTAGCAAAATTGTGTAATAAGATTAATAACTTGAAGTATAATGTGATCAGTTTTATCCAAGTAAGTTGAAAAGCCAATTCATAAATTGAAAAGCCATAGATGATATTTAAAGCAAACATGGCATGCAACCAGGATTTTGATTTACATGCTTTAAATATCTCCAGGTGAACCTAATATTTTTATATAATTTCAGGCAAAGAAAGTCAATATGATATTTGAAAGTCAGCTTGATGTCAATGACAACCTCTAAATCAGTGTGTTTGTCTATAAAATGAAAACTATCATCATTTATCTGAATCATACTAGGATAATTCCATTCTCAGTTTCAAATTAAATATCATGAATGTTGTTTTTTCTCTGTTGGAATATAACTTATGCTTCTTAAACCAGTGGTCTCCAAATTGGGGTACGCATAACCCAAGGGTACACAAGACAATACCTGGTGTACAGTGAAACCAAATTTTATATATTATTTGTAGACTCTACAAGCTCCTATCTCACTGAGTATTAAAACTAAATATCGAAATAAATTAAAATTTTGAACCAGACCTTCCGATCGCAATGTCAAATAATTTCTGAAAATGCTGATTTGATGTTATTAAACAAATGCACACCCATTGTTCTCATTAAATTGTAATAAGAAAAATAAATATCTATCTACATTTATAATAAAAATAATGTGTAATTATAGCTTTTTTGGATATTATGTAAGGCCTTATTTCCTCTTTAAAACAGTAATTACAATAGATTTCTGCTCAATCAATTGGGGGTATGCACCATTTATTTTTCTGTCTTAGAGGTACACAGTTAAAAAAGTTTGCAGACCACTGTCTTAAACCAATAGTCAAATACAGCATTATCATTGTATAGCTCATTAGTGTTTTGAGCAATAAACTTGAAATCATCTGCATAACCCAAAAATATAGAGCTTGTTCGAAAAAATAAAGATTAATATAAATAATAAACAAGATATCACTAAGTAACAAGCCCTGAGAAATCCTACAATTAGGTTTAAACATTTCAGAAAAAGAATTATTGAATTTAATAACAATTTCTATTGTAGAGTAGATTAGCAATCCAACAGGCAATAGCATAATCAATATTAAAATAAGAAATCATTGTATAAAATAATAATTTGATATTCACAACAGTCAAAGGCAGAGGAAAGATCAAGGAATGCATCAAAAGTATCTGTTACATTCAAAATTTTTGTTTACAATATCTTTAAACTGAATCAAATTTTGATCTATGAAATAGTACCTAACAACACTGATTCAGGTAAATATAATCTTTGCTGAAAAAAAATTTTCTTTCAGGTAAATAACAAAGTTCCAATATCAAAGAAAAATGCTGAAATTATATTAGGCAAGGTTCTCTTGTAATAGATCCAAGGAATATTGTCAGAACCTTTGGAAAGGTTTTTACCTGTTTCCTGTGTAAATAAAATCTCAAAATTAATAGTAGATGAAGCATTATTGATAATATAGTTAAGCAGAGATTTTTTAAGAAATATATTTTTGGTATTTATAAACAGCCTGTAAGAATAAATTTACCACTCTTAACATTTTCAGTTTATGAATAAGGCTCATAATATATTTTGTTCATAAAAAGACATCTATATACAGTAGGAAATAATAAAAAATCCAAAATTAGGTAAAAATATATAAACTAAAATTTCTTTT
This sequence comes from Olivierus martensii, assembly GCA_000484575.1. NCBI lineage: Eukaryota > Metazoa > Arthropoda > Arachnida > Scorpiones > Buthidae > Olivierus > Olivierus martensii. The sequence continues at coordinate 16,292 of AYEL01080886.1, forward strand.
AAATAAATATTTTCTAACAAATAAATAACTTTGGCATTGGAAATATTAAAATAAATAATTGGATAATAAAAAATGATTTAAAACCACCATAATATAATTAATAAATAATCATTAATTCGGCAATTTAATTTTAAAATACTGTAGGTTACTATAATTAAAATTTTGCTAGATTAGGAATATTTGGATGAAAAAATTATTTATTTTTTAGATTAATAATGCATAATTTAAATTGTAATAAATTTTATTAGGAAGAAAATTTTTAGAACAGTTATCCATTCTTTAAGTGGTTAATATGCTTAATCCTTTAAATGGTATTTGTTATGGATTCAATCATAATGAAAACAAATGAAAATTGATATAGGCATTTCACTTATTACAAACATTGATATTTTTGAGATTCATTTGTGAACAAAAAATTAGGAACTTGAAAACTGCACTTATGCCAAATCCAACAACATTGAACTCACTATACTATATAGAAAATTCTCAACTTTAAGTGGATCATTTTGCAAAACCCTATATAGAACGAAACATATATATGTCCAAGTAAATTTCTATAGTATTAATGTCACAAAGGCCTAAATTAAAAACCGTTATATTAAAGAATAAGTACATAAGTCACATGGTAAAGCATTTGCTTACCATTATGGAAGATCCAAATTCAATTCAGAATCTGGATCTCCAAAATTTAGGAGGAGTCCAAATCAGGTCCAGGTCCAACTTATTAAGTAAAATTAACCAAATAAGCACATAAAGCACATGTACATATGATAAATGATGAAATTAGAAAAAAATGTTCATATCTTTGCATAATAATTTTAAATCTGCTTCAATCAATATATTTTTCTTATAAATCAGGGAATTTCTTTGAAAGTTAGGACTTTCTATATAACATACATTGTAAATTGAACCAAATAGTAGTGTCTTATAATAGATTTCTGAAATAAATCTCAGATAGTAAGATAAGAATTTTTGGCAAAATGCCATTTTGAAATAGATATTTAGCATGTTAACACACTAAGTATTTTTGTGATGCATTTGCTACTAGACCATTTCATTATATCAGTGGTTCTTAACTGGTGTTCCCTGGAACACTGATGTTCTGCGAATGTGTTACAAGTATTCCGCAAAATTATGAAAGTGAGGCCTAGTTGAATGAACTTAGCGTACTGCACAGAATGCATTTTATAATGTAGACAAAATTTAACTTGCATTTTCGAATAAACTATTAAGCAGGCTTATTCACAAAAGCATTTAAGATTTTGCTACAGTTTTCGACATCATATTTATGTGAGCTAGGCTTTTCAACATTAATGAATATAAAAACTAAAAAAATGCGAAAGACTTAGAAACAGGAAGAAGAAATGAGGGTAGCTTTATCACATATCAGATCTGACATGGCTTAAATTGGCAAAAGACAAATTAGCTCAGGCATCGCATTAAACTAGACTTAAAAATTTTCTATTTTTCAGAGTTACAATTCTTGAGAATGTATGTTTTTTAATTAATGTTTTTCTATTGTTATTTAATGTGTAATGTATAATTTTTAGTAAAATATATGTTAATGTTCATGCATATTTTTGTTGTTTGTTTTATGGTCTTAGTGATATGATGTTCCGCAAATTTTCTTCGCAATAAAAAGTATTCCGTGACTTCAAAAAGGTTAAGAACCACTGCATTATACAATAGAGCATCAATTATCTTAACTACTCTACTCAAAAAAAATTTAAGTATATATTTTTAGTGCACTAAATGTTTTGCTGAAGTATTATTCTTGCCAATTAATCATTCATTTCTGATTTACTTATTCAAAGATATATACAGTATTATATAGAAATAGTCTTAATTGTCATTATAGGACTTAAAAATTAGCTACTGACTTTAGTTACTATGTGAACATTTTAGTTCTTTACAAACCATTTTCTAAATTATTTTTTTATAATACTTTATACATTAAAATGCAGTACTAGCAATAATGCAGTACTAGTATAATCTTGTGTACAGAGTTGCTACCTCGAGTCAGCTTGATCTATGAAACTCAACTATTTTTGTAAATAAATGACTCAAGTTCAAGTTTTTTTGTAAATAAGAATGAGTTCCATCCTCAAGTCTTTTTAATTTAGTTAATAGTATTTATTGAATGATGGAAAATTACAGTGTCTTACAGATGCCAAAACAGAAATTGCTGAAGGATGGTTCATTGCTTTCTTTAGTGATTTGAAGTTTCATTTAGTTTTAGTAGTTATAATTATGAGAAAAATCTTGTGGCCATTAGATACATAAGCAGCTCCACTTCACAAAATCAAAAAGTTGTCCAGCATTATGAATCAACCTACTGGAGAAACAAAAAAGAGGAAATCTGTTTCTAAGACTCTGCAAAAGGTACAATCATGTGTCACTCATCAATATCTCTTGATGAATGAAGATTAATCAATCTATCATCTTTGCAACTTGGCACTTAATCACAAAACAACTTTTCATCAATCTCCCACTTTACTGAATGCTTACAGTATTTTAATCATTCTGTTTTTAACCTTTTAAATCTTAAAAAAAAAAAAAAAAATGATTTTTATCATTCCAGCTTTTATGCCTTTTTATCAAATATTGCTATTTTATTCAACATTTAGTCTTTCTTTATATGTTTTATTTTTGCACGAGTTATGCACTTTTAAACTCATTTTTATGAATTAAATTTTTAAGTTTACATCTATTGACTGAATTAGTTTGAATGTTATTTGCTACAGTTTTATTTGGAGTTTACATTCTCTTTTACAAAATATTTATAAATATTATTGTTTTTATTTTCATAAACATTGTATTTGGCAATTTTAATCAAGGCAAAAGTTGTATGACAAAACCAAAACAAACTGAAAATCATTCATTACCACCACAATTACATTGACTACTGATCATTCAGCTTTAAAGTATGATTTGCTAATGATTTTTATTGAAAAATCTTGGGTAGCTCAAACTTTCCCAAATTTTTGAAAACACTCAAGCTTCAGCAACTCTATATAATAATTTAACTGTAGGCATAATTAAACTTTTGTATAAATTAGGAATTTTCATTTATATTTAATTATCCAAACTGCAGGTAGTTCCTTACATTTCTAGATTCTACCTAAGGCAGTAGTTTATCTGTATAAAAACTCATCTACTCATCTGTCAATAATTATGGAGAAGAATAAAAATTCTTTAACATTTATATGATGAATAATTTCATTATTATTATAATTTGGTTTATTTTAAAGACTATGTTTTCATTACTTTAAATAGATAAATCATTGTTTAATAACATAGCACAACAAATATATTAATCAAATCAAATTAATTTTGATTACCAAATTGGTTGTTGTATGTTATTCATATTTTCTGAACCAGAACTTTGATTACTCATTGTTTAATCATAAACTGTTTTGTTGTTTTAAAAACTTCTGTTTTTAATATTATGCTTATGGGAAAAATTCAAGTACAGTCAAGAAATGAATTAACTCATAAAATTGGAAACTACCTGTATTTAATTAATCAAGCAATCTTGGTCCTAATTAGTTTGGATAATTGACACTTTACTGGAATAATATGATTCAGTGAATTGTTTATAATTGCTGATGATAGCTTTATTAAGCTGAAAACATTTCAGTTTTTCTGTATTCTCTCTTAAATAATTTTTTGCCTAAAAAGTGCTTGTTTACTAGGAAGACTTAAGTCAAAAGGTAAATTGGTTTGATTTGGTTTAGTGGCCCAATATAGTGATATTTTGGGTCAAACTGTGCTAAACACTGGAAAATAACGAATTTACTAAATCACTAATAGCAGTATAGAAAAACACTCTTTAATATATTTTATAACTAAAGCATTTGGCTTTTGCCCTCATTGGATACATAACGAAAATTCGAACAGAACATTTTAAAAAATTACAAACTATAACACTATATTTGTTACTACGGTGACAACACTACAATTAATTAAGGATTACGTTGACTAAAAAAATAAAATTATTAATTATAATAATATATACTTTAGGTGCAGCATTTTTATGTTATTTATTGTACTATGATTTGTATCGTTTTCTTCCTAGGGAATACATCCATGCAGGTGATAGTTTTTCCAGTCCTATCATTCAAAAATATTGCCCTATGGCTTTCTCTTTATTATCTTGATCATTTCTTGTAAGAATCTGTCTTTTGGATTTGTCATTGATTTGGATTCTTGCCCTTTCCCTTTTTCCTTTGTAAATCAAATCTTGTACTTGGAGTGTGTTCATACTTATAATAGGGAACAATTAGTAAATACATATTAACACAGTGAAGACTAGTAATGAGAATTTCTGAGATTAAACATTCACATTTGGATGACTATAAATAAAAGCAAAGAACCAGTAACAAGAATTCTTATATGGAAATAACTGATGTTTTTTGTATTTATTTAATAACACTATTTTTGGTAACTTTTTGTAATATTTTTATATTATATTATAATGCAAATATATTTCATACACTGACGGAAAAAAAAATCCCAACACCAAGAAAGACTTGTGTTAGATAAACAAAATTTGGTAGGCGTGTTTATACATCTGAAAGATGACATCGATTCAAATTTCGCATGTAGAAGTAACAACACTCCCTTAGCTTTACAATCCTTCAAATTGTAAAACTGTCTTTTACAATTTATGGATTTTTTCTTTTACAAATTCAATTCTGGATCTCATAGTTCCCACAGTTTACCTTGAAGATCTGTTGACTAACCTAATCAGTCCATATTAGGTTCTGGAATAGTCCCACTATTTAATAATCTGTGATTAGAAAGCAATGTAAAAAAATAGAGGAAAAAATGATTTGAATAAAAATTTATACTTATTATTGATAGTAATTTCAATAAAATATTCTTTGATTAGAATACAAGTCATTAAAATTAATTTTTTATCATCATCAAAAGCCATTAATATAATATGGTCTTCTTTCCTTTGTTTTATGCTGCTTACCATCTTAATGCTATTGGTTCAGATGGTGCATGATAAAGCAATTCTTACTATCTTGGAGAATCCAGACTCAAATCCAGATCTCATGTCCAGATTTTCAAGAGGGAATAAGGTCTGGCCTGTTAATAAATCCAATACTTCAACAATCAGTGACAGCCAACCTATAATTAGTTCTAAAATTTGCCATATAATAGTTACATACCTTATCCGATTGGGAGATAAGATGGCCTAACAAAACTAACTTAACCATCCTACTTAAATACCTATATTTCTGCAAATTGACAGAGCATACCAACACCAACTATGGGTCACTCACACACAGTATAATAGGACATCATTTGAAAGTTATATTTCAAGAAGCTGGGATACCACTTGACATATATGGATATCAGATCTGGAATTGAATCCAAAATTTCAGCTTCTGTAAGGTAAAGCTTTATAATGTAGCCATCTTAGTTGGCACTGGAGAGGTGAACTGGATGTGGAAGACCAACAGTTAACCCAGGAACTCTCTCATGATAAATTTTGAGGATTGTGTCCTAGATGTGATTTTCATTTTACAAGTGAAAAAAAAAAAAAAACCATTTTGGATGACAAATCTGGCTGATGGTGTTTTATATTGAAATTTAGCAGACTATACCCCCTGATGTAGAATAAAACAATATTTAAATTTCAAATACAGAAGAACCTGTATAAGACGACCACCTCCCATTCCAATCAAAACTGGTCGTTTATACAGGTTAATTATAATATAGTGTAATCATTTTGTTTAAATGAAACAAATGATTACACTTTAATAAAATCAAAATGCATGTTTTTGTTACAATTTATAACACAGTTTATCATCTATTAAAAAATACAACAAATTTAATTAGTATGAGAAAAACTATCAATAGTGATTTGCTATTGATAGTATATTTTTTATAATTTTACTTTTATTTTTTATAATTTCTACGGCAAAGCAGTGTTCGATGTTATTTAATTCAGACAACAATTTTTCATTATTTTCTATTGTTGATGCCAGTTTAATTCTTGAACATGTTTCTTGCAGGGTGTCATTCGCTTAAGGATGCGATTTTCATTGTTCCTCTATTTATTCAGAATTTCTTTTTGAGACAATATTTTGTGGATCTGTGTTTTCTCCATGTTAAATTTTTCGGCTAATGCTCGTTTAGAAAGACCTTTCTTACTGTCTTAAATCGTTTTTATTCGCTGTTCTAAATTCAAGGCATTAACTTTCCGTTTAGCCCATGGTTTCAGCATCCAAAGTGCAGTGATAGCATCATACATGTATGAGATTACATTTGATTAATACACTTGCCGTAGAACACAAATATCTGGATCCAGTGGCTGATTGTTTTCACTTTCCCTGTTTCCCCTATATCACTTCATCATAGGCCTTCAAGCTATGATTTTTAAGTTTTTTAATACAAAATTTAATTATCATAGATACAAATCTAAGGAATGTGCATATTAAAAAGATATTGTATTAAAGCAGAAATGACACTGTGATTTCGTTATTCTAGCACTCTACGTCATTCTTGTCGTATGAATGATGGGGAAAAATTCGTACAGTGCAATTTTTTCAATTGTAGTGGTTTTGCTTAAATGAAATTTAGGCTTAAAAAAAAACTGGTACTGATGTAAGCAATAAAGATAGACAATTAGTAGCAATATTAAAAAATTATGGTCATAGACGGTTTCACTTAATGTTCGGTCTATAAAAATGAGGTTGTGATCATGTTAGGGAGGTGGTCATCTTATGGAGGATCAAATAGCATTATTTCTATGAGAAAAATTTCGTTCCCATAAAATAGTGGTCATCACGTCAGGTGGTCATGAAGTCAGTTTTCATTGTATATAAATATAAATAAATATATATATAT
>AYEL01080887.1:0-39119 GCA_000484575.1 Olivierus martensii
TAAATTTATATATATATATATATATATACAGTCGAACCTCAATAAGATGCCCCCATTAAGCTGTCACCCTTGCTGACAGCCAAGAAATTTGGCAGAACGGATCTTCCCTATGGTAATGGAATAGGCAAACCCCAATAAGATGCCATTCGCCAACAGAAACGTCTAAACAAATATTATTTTTGGTATTATATTTGTCTTCGTTAATCTGCCAGGGGCATATAAGGTGACTTACACCCCGAAGTTCATCAGTACTGTATATACAGTATTAAAAGCTCTCTGGATTCATTCGTAACCAGAAGGTGGGAGAGATGGAGTTAACAGAATGCCGAACAGATGGTGGCATCTTATCGGGGTTTGACTGTATATATAATATTTAAAAATTTGGAACTATTCTACAAAAAATACTATAATGCTTCTGTAATCTTTTCCATCTTTTATGTAGACTTCTCATTAATAAGAAGTGCCTTACTCATGTTTTAAACTTCTGTTATAAATTTATTGTAAAATCAGGGTAATGGCTTATAAATCAAATTTTGGAAATAAATTATATTTGCTTGTAAAATCAGGGTCTCATAAACTAAGAGTTGATGGATCAGTATGTTCTTTATTTTTTCTACAGAAAGTGTTGATAGACTGGAGATGTACATCTTATTTGTTTTAAAGAATAATTAGCATTTTTCAAAATTATTATGCTATATATAGAATCTACCTTGGCAAATTAATCCCTTGATAATTTAATAGAAATTTTAATAATTAGAAATAATTTGGGCTAATGTTAATGTAATCATTAGTATATTTCTTAATTAAGAGAGCAAGAGAGCAAGTAGAAAGGCTAACTAACATAATTAATCAAAGAAAATTTATGAATTTATATCATTGCTTCTGATAGTTCATATGATTTGGGTTTGGTCAATATAGTATTCATGTAATCTAATTTTAATTGAATAGGTCAGTAATTTTTCTGTGCACTTTTATTCAATAGTATATATTCTACATTCTAATTTATTGATATATTAAAACAATTTCATCATTTGAATAAGTCTTTAAGAAGTGATGCACATTGCCTAACATTAAATCAATATTCATAGTAGTAATTTAGATTTTTTTTAATCATGTGAGCAGAGTATTGAAATTTTTACAAATTTCAGTTTTTGGACAATTGCATTTATCAATAGTGGACTGAAGAAGTTGAGATTAAATCTTAAGACATATGACATTTTGCTTATGTGTATTTTTTTCATATTTTAAGGTGAATAATTTAACAATCGTCAGTTGTCTTAATTTGTTTCAAACTCTTAAGATGCATTAGCACTGAAATTACTATTAATTATCTCTCTTGATAAACTGGACAAAGCTAATGACTTGTTCATTTTAACTCAAAGGGAAGTTCTGTAATGTTGGTTTAAATGACATTTAAATTACTTTCAAATGAATTTTAATTCTAGGAACAAAACAATTTTTGTCTTAACTGATGTTTCAGTTATCCATTATATGTGAAAACAGTATTTTTAATATAATAATAAAGAATACGTTATGGCTGGAACCACAAGAATTTTTCATATAATCCATTTTCCCATTAAATGACTTCGAACATATTTTAATCTTTTTTACTCAAAAATTCAAAATGATCATTTTTGGATTTGTTGAAAATGATCAACATTGATTATAATAATATAGAGAATGTATTTCATTTATCTTTGGCAACATCTCAGATAAATAATTATCCAGTCTGAACAATATACATAAAAAATGATCAAAACTGATTTGCTTATTATGCAGATATTGATCATTTTTAGCAAACACAATCCTCTAGCACAGTGTTTCCCAAACTTTTGACATATGTGTACCCCTTCTATAATTTTCGTAACCGCAGCGCTCAACTTCCGCTCCGCTTTCGATTCGCTATTTTGTTTCGATTTGGCGGTTGGTTTGATGATGGTATGAGATGCAATTCCTGTGTTTTAATTTAGATGATGAACAATGATGTAAAATGTGAAAATAAATATTTAATTTAGATGATGAACAATGATGTAAAATATGAAAATAAATATTTTTTAAGCGGTTGGTTTGATGATGGTATGAGACGCAATTCCTGGTAAGTTATTAGATTTGGCAGTTGGTTTGATGATGGTATGAGACACAATTCCTGGTTGTGATTTGGTGGTTGGTTTGATGATAGTATGAGATGCAATTCCTGGTAAGTTATTAATTTAGATTTTTGATGATGGTATGAGATGCAATTCCTGATAAGTTATTAATTTAGATCAGGGATTCCCAACGAGGTTGATGAAATTTTAAAGGGGGGTCAATAATGATCAAGGGATCTATTGGGGATTGATTGCCGAATATGCATTGGCGATTGACTGGTATAATCAACATCAAGATCCCATTGATTACAAAAACATTTATTAATAAAATTGATAATTAATTGTTTTTTGATATAAAGCAATAAAATATAGTAAGGAAGAAATGATATGAAATAAATATAAGGGAAAAATACACTAAAATTATTTAATATATTTTAAAAACCAATAATTTTTTAATGTATATTAATTTTTAATTTGCGATTGTCCGTTATTGAAAAGGATTGCATTTCCTCAGAAGATATATTGTTATATACAAGCCACTTGCAAAATTTAAAAAAAGATTTTAATGTTCGCTTCCACATTGAAAATTTGAATGTGCCAGCATAGATCATTGAATCGCTGCACTGTGATATATCTGATTTTGGTATTATGATACAAGAAGAATTGATTGCATTGAAGGAAGATGTTCAAGCTCAAGTCTTATTTGAAACACATGAGTATGCTAAGTTTTGGAACTTAAAAGTCATCCGAGAGAATTATCCCCAAATAAAAATTGTTACCGAACCAGCATTATTGACTTTTCACTCTTCTTACCTAGTGGAAGCAACCCTTTAGTCAAATCAATAATTTACTACGGAAAACAAGAAACAGGTTGAATATTTTTGAACGAGATGATTTAAGAAATAAGTTAATCAATTTTTCGCCAAATATTAAAAAAATTGCATCAATACATCAAGCGAAGCCATCACATTAATTAATATCAAACTTTTGTGCAATTAGAATCTGTGATTTTGTTTCTGAAAACTTGTTTATATTTGTAAAATTAAAAATGATAATAGTACAAAAAATAAAAAAAACATAAATCTAATAAACCATTATTTCAAACCTTTTGCACATATTCTTAGTCTAATTGTTATCTTATTTATGTACAATTATTTGTATTATGATTATGTTATATTATAGAGAAAAATGTATGGGGGTCGATGAAGAAAACCATGTTTTAAAAGGGGTCGATGCAAGGAAAAGGTTAGGAATCCCTGATTTAGATCAGTGATTCTCAACGTGGGCGATATCGCCCCCAGGGGGCATTCTCGTTCTCAAAGGGGGTGCTGGAACAAAAAGGGGCAATAGAGTATGTAGAGGGCGTTGAGATTTCATCACCTGTTAGACTTTTTCTTAGTATTATTGAACAAAGGGCATTCTGCATCCATATGCATTTTACAAATTGACAAATTTTTACGCTGCACAAGAACATCGAGTGACCGATTTCACAACCATTAAGTTTGGTGGAGCACTTGCCAATCAACTCTGAATTCCTCAGCCTCTCATATCTCATTCCAGTCAGCAACTAGCAGTATTCTGTTCTGTTTTGTCCTGAGTTTTATATCAATATTTTGTAATGAAGGAAGATAATTCATTCGGAAACACTTATCGGTTCCATTCTTTTGGAAACTGAGGAAGGCATAGTATTCTAATAAAAAATGCCTTTCTTCTTTCTTGGGGAAAAATATAATATATATTGTATATATTTGCTTCATCCAAGTCTACATTCGACCTTGTGCCTTGTTGGATTGGGTTAAGATGACGGGGGCGCTCAGAACAATCGCATTCACCTAAGGGGGCGCTAAGCTCGAAAAGGTTGAGAACCGCTGATTTAGATGAACAACGATGTAAAATATGAAAATAAATATTTCTTAAACAGTTAGCTGTGAGGTTAGCGTGGTTATTCATCGTGAAACTTAGCTAATGGCCGGAATCTCACAAGATCGGCTGAAAATAAATATTTTTTAAACAGTTAGTGTTAAGTTTATTGTGGTTAACATCGTGAAGGTTGGCTAATGGCCGGAATCTCACAAAGCAAGAACCTTCGTGAAACTTAGCTAATGGCCGGAATCTCACAAAGCAAGAACCAATCCGTGAAACTTAGCTAATGGCTGGAATCTCAGAAAGCAAGAACCAATTACTGTGAGGTTAGCTAATGGCCCGAATCTCACAAAACAAGAACCAATTACTATATTTTACATATAGTTAATACTTTGATTAGTGCGAATTCGAATAGTGAAAGAAATTCGTGGAACCCAGTATTTGCACTAATTGAGGCCTACCTATAGAGAAATTCGTGGAACCAATTATTCGCACTAATCAAGGCCAACTGGCAAGAATCAACGTTAATGATGATGAGTTCGAGAGTCTCATATATTTAACTATACATTGAATGGTTAAATTTTTCAGAATTAATTTAGAAGTCAAAATAAATATTTAGAACAACTTGACATATAATTATTTCTTTATTTTGTCCCTGGAAAGCAATGCAGATTATCCCTAATAATATGAATGTTAGTTTCAAGAAAATTTGTGTATACTGTTATGTACCACATTATGAGATATCAATCTTTACACATTAACAGCTTCTATCATATCAAAAACCAAAATTAAAACATTACTAACATCAAATTTAAAATAATTGTAATTTATTTCTAAAATGATTTATCATTTTATAATGGATTAATACATTCCAATTGAATTAAATAAAAATTTTCATGGAAATTCATAGAAAAATGTTTAATTTAAGAATTTTTCCTTATGCAGTGGATTCTTGATTAACGTCGCCTCACTTAACGTCATATTGCTGTTAGGTGGCCAGCAAAAGTTGAATTGAAAGTTTAAAGATTTTACGTCAGCAAAATGGAAGAAAAAAATTTTTTTTTAAATTTTCTCTCAAAGGAAAGTATAAGAAAAACTTAACTTTAATGAGTGTTAACTCAACTATATAGAGTAATATTGTCTATCAACAATATATTCATTACATGGGAAATTCAGCAGATTGGACTAGTGAAATATATCAGCTTTCCAATTAGCATACCCGTGATCAACTTAGGAATCATTTTTTAAATAATTTAAATGAGAATTTCATGCCGGGTTCATCGAAGTAAATTGCCATAAAATAATCACAGTTTTAACAAATAAGTCATAAACTTTGAATAAAATACGATATTAACATGATTTTAACATGTAAATTATCTGTGTGTCTATAATATATATACAATGATCAGATGCAAAATAATGTTCTGCACATTCTAATCGATTCTGTGTTTTAAATTGGTGGAGAGTTGTAATTTTAAATCATTCTGGAAAAGCTGCATGATTAGCCATCAAACGAAGCAAATTACATTGAATGTTTATTAAAAATTTAAAACTGAAAACCCAGAGGCACAATTATATAAAAATAAACAATGTTCTTACTGACATTGTATCTTTTATATCGAAATCGACTATTCCATATGCATCAATACCATCACAAAAATTGGTAATATGCCGCTCCCATAGACTCCATACTGACTTTTTTTTTTTTTTTTTAAGAAATTTCTCAATCTAAATGTATAGATAGATTCCATGGTAGAGTAATTAAGATGATGTGAAGAGCTGGATTTGTATTTTGTGGTCCTCGGACGAGCAAGGCTTTGGGGGCCCCTAAAAATTCAAATCAGCTACGTCTAATTTTAAAGGCTCCTACTTATTGTTTGCTTTTATTTAATATTTAAAGCAAGAAATTTCTCAATCTAAATATATAGATAGATTCCATGGTAGAGTAATTAAGATGATGTGAAGAGCTGGATTTGTATTTTGGGGCCCTCGGACGAGCAAGGCTTTGGGGCCCCTAAAAATTCAAATCAGCTACGTCTAATTTTAAAGGCTCCTTATAACTTATAAGGAACCTTTAAAATTTTACTTTCTATCTAGCACTTTAATAAAAAACCATTTTTTCTTATTAAAAGTTTATAAAAGTCGAAAGTTAATTGATAGTTTTGGGGCCCCTAGAAACACGGGGGCCCTAGGATGCAGCGTACTTGGCCGCGGTCCAACTAGGTTTTGTTTCTAGGTAAATCTGGCCCTGATGATGTGGTACTATCCTGAAGTTCCCAGTTGAACTCTAGGTAGTGGAAAAATGAAAGTCGAAAACTAATTGATAGTTTTGGGGCCCCTAGAAACACGGGGGCCCTAGGATGCGGCGTAGTTGGCCGTGGTCCAACTAGGTTTTGTTTCTAGGTAAATCCGGCCCTGATGATGTGGTACTATCCTGAAGTTCCCAGTTGAACTCTAGGTAGTGGAAAATTTTTAATTTTAGGAAATTAATTAAAAATTATAATCTAATTATTAATTACTAGATGGCACCAATTTAGTCTAAATCTAAATAATCAATTATTAACTCAACAGATGATGTTACTATAATCTTGATTAAAAATAATTATTAAAATTAGTTTAATTCTAAATTATTACATTTGGGTCATTTTGGTTTAAGATATTTGATTTGTAAATATTCTTCTAGTTAGCATATATTTGATACTATAATCTTGATTAAAAATAATTATTAAAATTAGTTTAATTTTAAATTATTACACTTGGGTCATTTTGGTTTAAGATATTTGATTTGTAAATATTCTTCTAGTTAGCATATATTTACAAATCAAATACAGTAGATTCTTCTAGTAAGGTATGGAGTATAACTCCAATATAATCCATACATAATAACCTACTTAGTTGATAAATAATCACACAAATGAATGATGCACAGCACAATTTCAAATGAAAAAACCCAACCCATTGAAGAACTACAGCACTTTCAGATTCAATGAGCCATCCCCAGCAAGTTCATAAAAAGACCGCCTTAACATAATTTAACATAATTATCATATGTTATGATCATTAATTAATATAAATCTATCATTATTTTGTTTCCATGGAAAAAATTGTCTTCAATTAGAAATTTACAAAGATATTTCTGATTGTATAAAATAGATCTTCATTATTTTTATATTCTATTGAAAGATAAATCAAAAACAAACATTCAAATAGTACTGTTGTGCATTAGAATTACAACCTGAACTAAACTTAACTTTTTATAGGAATAATACTAAATTTAATTACAAAATTGTAAAAAATTACAAAATTTTCTTATTATGAATAAATATTAATAATTCAATGATTAAAAATTTCAGTAAGCAATTTAAGTTCAAAAACATGTAAGTTTAAACAGTAATGCTTATCAAATTAGATCTTTTTAATTACATTTTTGGAAAATTTTTGGCTAATCAAAGATTTTTCAAATAAAACAGTAAAGTTTATTATAATTTACAAGTATGTTTACATATGTAATTTATATATCAGATTAAAAATAATAAATAAAGAAAGAAACTAAATCAAACTCTCTATAAGCAGAAATATTTATAGTGAAAATTGATTATAATGAATGTTATGAAACTGTGTAAAATTTGCATCTATGAATGTGAAAATATGACATGGGTACATATATAGGACTGCCACATTCTCATTTTTGTCTAGAGACTGCAGATTAATTTTCTTTCTTTTATCTCTGGTTTATCATAGTAAATATCTGGATTTGAACATAATTCTAATTTGAAAATAATTTTTTAATAATCATCAGTGACATGCCTGAAACTGAACTCATAACTTGCATCACACTTGAAACCTTGTATTACGTACTATGTCATTCAAGAGAAAAAAATAATAATAAAAGCACATGAAATAGAATAAGATATTATTTATTATAAATTATGTTAAAACTGAACTCATAACTTGCATCACACTTGAAACCTTATATTATGTACTATGTCATTCAAGAGAAAAAATAATAATAAAAGCACATGAAATAGAATAAGATATTATTTATTATAAATTATGTAAATACTTTGTTGACTTTAATGTTTCAAGGATATACTGTATTTGTTTTTTTCCCATCTTGTGATAAAAAATGCATAATTTGTATACTGCTTTCGTCAGATGTCACTTAAAAACAACTCATTTTTGTAACTGTGTAGATATAACTATTGAATTTTCAATGAGAAGAAATATATTGATCAGAGTTTCCAGCTGTTTTGAAATATCTGATGACAATTAGCTGGAAGTATTGATAAAATTAAAAAAATACTATTGGAAATATAGATTTTGATTTTCTTATATTAATAAATGGCTAATAATAATAACAACTAATGATGATAAGTGATAATATTAGCATGAAATTTTAATGCTGCTAAAGTTTAAAAAGTTATTATTCAATGTTCTATTCTTGTAATATTTAAATTTATATGTTCCATAAAGAATTAGAATTGTAGAATCTTGTATTAATAAATGGCTAATAATAATAACAACTAATGATGATAAGTGATAATATTAGCATGAAATTTTAATGCTGCTAAAGTTTAAAAAGTTATTATTCAATGTTCTATTCTTGTAATATTTAAATTTATATGTTCCATAAAGAATTAGAATTGTAGAATCTGTTAGGTTAGATAACGTTTGTACTGAAGATAGACTATGATCTAGTCCGAAAATGTTATAAATGATTAAAAGTTTTTGCCTTGCATATAGTGCTTTTTATGTTGTTCTAGTGAGTTATAGCAAGAGCTGGTTCTACCCTAGTTTATGAAATTTTAAGAATTATCTACATACTGAACAACATACTGAAATGTGTGTCAGAGATTCCTGATTTCCTATTAGAAAATAATCAGTATACCAAAATTTATTGGTCAATGAAAAATCTCATATTCAACCAGGTATGAGTTTTTTAGTTACCAAATACTATACAGATAGTCCTCGACTTACGACAGGATTCTGTTCCAACTAGTGTTTCTGATTTCCCGGGAACTTAAAAGCCATTCCCGGGAATGCATTAAAATTTAACAAAATCTAAAAAGTAGTTATTTATATGACAGGGTTCTGTTCCAACTAGTGTTTCTGATTTCCCGGTCTTTTTTCATTCCCGGGAACTTAAAAGCCATTCCCGGGATTCCCGGGAATGCATTAAAATTTAACAAAATCTAAAAAGTAGTTATTTATAATTAATATTAATAAAAAATACACAAAAGAAGGATATTAATAAATTCCAAAATTTATATTTCTTTATATATAACTAATTCACAATTCGAACTACAAAATACAAATAAAATATACATCACTCATTCTTAATGTATGATTTGAGGAAACATAAGCAATCAATATTCTTATCGCTCAGCCTAGTTCTTAGTTTTGTTAATAAACAAACTGGCAACAGAAAATGCTCTTTCTGCTTCAACTAAGGGTGGAATTGTTTTCAGAGCCTTGCCCAGTTTTATAATACTTGATTGATTTCCTGTTGATTCAAATAACTGTAATTTTTGCTACACAACCTTGCTCAAGCTAGAACTCAGTAGCCTGAGTTCTAGCTTGAGCAAGATTGCTTGTTCAATGTAGTGCAAGTTGAACAAAGTAGGACCTTTGTCTTTCAGTGGATCTCTTTTTCTAATTTTTCATTCAACGTCATTGGTTTCTCTTCCAAATTTTCTGTGCTCTCTTCTTCAAAAGTTAAGAAGGTAATTCACAGTCACTTTTTGAATTATCTACTTAACATTTTAATAATAATTTAATTTAAAATAATGCAAATTTTATGTTGACTTCATAAGAAGGAAAAGAAGTAAACTAATCAACCAAGTTGCCAACACGTGTCATACTCACAGATCAATTAGGTATAATCCATGATCAGATGTGAGTGCTGTCATACTCACAAATCAATTAGGTATAATCCATGATCAGATGTGAGTGCAACTCTGTTAGTAAACGAGGCCCATATGCTTTTCCATAATGCCAATTAACAAATTCTTTGATAAATAAAACTCCTGTACAGTTTTCGGAATCATATTTAATTATATTTTATAATTTTTTCTATCTGCATGGTAGAAAGGAAAAGAAGTAAACTAACAAGTTGCCAACACATGTCATACTCACAGATAATTAGGTATAATCCATGATCAGATGTGAGTGCAACTCTGTTAGTAAACGAGGCCCATATGCTTTTCCATAATGCCAATTAACAAATTCTTTGATAAATAAAACTCCTGTACAGTTTTCGGAATCATATTTAATTATATTTTATAATTTTTTCTATCTGCATGGTAGTTCCCGGGAATTCCCGGGAACCAACTATAATTCCCGGGAATACAAAAAGTATGAAAATCTTACCATTTCCTGGGAAACCGGGTTCCAGGGAAAGAAACACTAGTTCCAACATCTCTGTTATAAGTCGAGGACTTTTTTAATTCTTAATTTGTTTGTTTTATTTTTAATATTTTCATAAATTAGGTTTCTGTTTAACTTAAAATGGTTAAATTTAAAGCTTTCTTTGCCTTTTTTACATTGGAATTTTCATCAGTAATATAATTTCTCTTACTGGGCATGACAGAATTACAACCAAATACAATAATAAGGCTTTGCTTGCTGACTAATGGCAATGCTGCAATGTGTATACAAAAGCAATGTGATATATGTGTATATATGCAAGCAGCAAAGTTGAATTAGAGAATTTTTAGTAATAATTTTTGGCTGTCATAAGTATGAATCATCATAAGTCAAGGACTATTTGTACTTGATGATAGCATCAGAAGTCAGTATTGGGTCTATGGGAGAGCTGAAGTTCATTTATATCACTATACTGATGATATATTTCACTAATTTATTCGTGATTTTACAGTAAATTGGCATAAAATAATCACAGGTTTGACAAATAAGTCATAAACTTTGAATAAAATACGATATTAACATGATTTTAACATGTAAATTATCTGTGTGTCTATAATATATATACAATGATCAGATGCAAAATAATGTTCTGCACATTCTAATCGATTCTGTGTTTTAAATTGGTGGAGAGTTGTAATTTTAAATCATTCTGGAAAAGCTGCATGATTAGCCATCAAACGAAGCAAATTACATTGAATGTTTATTAAAAATTTAAAACTGAAAACCCAGAGGCACAATTACATAAAAATAAATAACGTTCTTACTGACATTGTATCTTTTATATCAAAATCAACTGTTCCATATGCATCAATACTGTCACAAAAATTGGTAGAATGCCACTTCCGTAGATTCCATACTGACTTTTGATGCTGTCATCAAGTATAACTATCAAGAATTTTTTAGGACTCAGTATACACATTAATAAAAATATTTTATTTATGTGAATATAAAAAGAAAAATCAATAATAGAAATAGAAATCACCATATATTTGAATTTTAAAGTAAAAATTAATTTCTTGATGATGATCATCTATTAGAAGTTCATTATTTTGTTTATAGCTGTAACATAATCAAGCAATTGTTTACAATGTGTTTTCTGCTGAATCATTTCAATTTTCCACTTATAATACAGATAGTTCCTGACTTTAAGTTAATTCATTCTTGGAGTGCACTCATAAAGCAAGAACTTATAATATGAGAATTTATTTTCCATAGATGTAATACTAAAAAATGGGTTCTATTCTTAACAATGAAATTTGAACATATAATATTTTAAGTAAAGGCCAACAAAACGATAATTTATGATTAAACAATTATTTATTTATCTAAAAAAAATGAAAACATAGCTTTAACATCGAGAAAATTATATTAATAAAAATATTATTTGTCATACAAATGTTAAAATAATTTTATAATCATCATCAACAGATCAATAGATGAATTTTGGGTTGATGAATTACTGATTACATATAATGTGGAAATGAAAATTAGTTAATGTTCCAATGAAACTATGGTGACCAGATGGTATGATAAAAATACTATTAGATAGTGACAAAGAATAGCAAAATAATGAATTTCTACTTCCTAGTCTGCCATCTTGATTATTCCTAAATGAAGTATCTGTATGTACCTATTGGAAGTGTATTTAATAGTTGCATATATGGTTTATATACACATTTTATAATATAAATAGTTGCTTTATGAATGAAGTGAAATTATTTTATGAATTCATGTGCACTTTATATAAAAAAGTTTGTTTTTTTTTTTTATATAAATTATTTGGCTAATGTTTTATTTAATTAATAATTTTTCAGTCTGAGTGATATAGGTCAGCCCCAGTTTATGACATTAAAGCTTTTCTGGAAAGCTTTAATGCCTGTAAATCAAATTCTTGTAAATTGTAGACTAATGTATCATTATTTATTAAAACTAATATAATGCATTTCTGAACTCAAAAGTATCAATTATTATTCAATGAAAGAAGCTGAAATGTTATTCAAATACATAAATGATGACAAAATTATTTTAATAACATTAATTGTTATAAAATAATCTAAAATGCAATCATCTTATGGAAAGTCTATAATAAAGAGGCTTGCTTCTGGCCTGAAACTGTTATATAGACTTCCATTCATTGTTAATTCAAATTCAATTCTGAGTTCCATATCTACAGATTTTGAAGTCTGCAAGATAATTTACAAAATCAAACTGCTTAAATTCACTAAATAATAGCTTTAAAACAAGCACTTTATAGCAGTAAATTCAATAGATATTTTTTATTTTACTTTTGAAAAGTACTTTCAGCTATACACCATCCTCAGTGCTATGCATTAACATACAGAAGTATTCAAAAGGTTTTAACTTTTTGAATACTTCTGTATGTTAATGCATAATTGTGAAAAATATCTATTGAGTTTACTGCAATAAAGTGCTTGTTTTAAAGTTATTGTCTGCAAGATATTGGAAATTAAATCTAATTAATATGCAAACAAATTCAGATTGAAATTTCACTTAATATTCATCAAAATCTTTTGAAACTTTTATCGTTTGTTATGCTTTTGCATGTTGTTAAACGTGCTAATTGCTGAGTTATGACTATAAAAGGAGTGAGGAAGCAGTCTGAAGTCGGCTGCAGTGTTAACTGGAAAGAAAAAGTAAAAATTAATTTCTTGAATGATCATCTATTAGAAGTTCATTAATTTGTTTATAGCTGTAACATAATCAAGCAATTGTTTACAATGTGTTTTCTGCTGAATCATTTCAATTTTCCGCTTATAGTACAGGTAGTTCCTGACTTTAAGTTAATTCATTCTTGGAGTGTACTCATAAAGCAAGACTTTATAATATGAGAATTTATTTCCCATAGATGTAATATTAAAAAATGGGTTCTATTCTTAACAATGAAATTTGAACATATAATTAAGTAAAGGCCAACAAAACGATAATTTATGATTAAACAATTTATTTATCTAAAGAAATGAAAACATAGCTTTAACATCGAGAAAATTATATTAATAAAAATATTATTTGTCATACAAATGTTAAAATAATTTTATAATCATCATCAACAGATCAATAGATGAATTTTGGGTTGATGAATTACTGATTACATATAATGTGGGAATGAAAATTAGTTAATGTTCCAATGAAACTATGGTGGCCAGATGGTATGATAAAAATACTATTAGATAGTGACAAAGAATAGCTAGATAATGAATTTCTGCTTCCTAGTCTGCCATCTTGATTATTCCTAAATGAAGTGTCTGTATGTACCTATTGGTAGTGTATTGAATAGTTGCATATATGGTTTGAAATGCCATATTTATATACACATTTTATAATATAAATAATTGCTTTATGAATGAAGTGAGATTATTTTATGAATTCATGTGCACTTTATATAAAAAAATTTTTTTTTATATAAATCATTTGGCTAATGTTTTATTTAATTAATAATTTTTCAGTCTGAGTGGTATAGGTCAACCCCTGTTTATGACATTAAAGTTTCCTAGAAAGCTTTAATGTCTGTAAATCAAATTCTTGTAAATTGTAGACTAATGTATCATTATTTACCATTAAAACTATTATAATGCATTTCTGAACTCAAAAGTATCAACTGTTATTCAATGAAAGAAGCTGAAATGTTATTCAAGTACATAAATGATGACAAAATTACTTTAATCAATAACATTAATTGTTATAAAATAATCAAAAATGCAATCATCTTATGGAAAGTCTATAATAAAGAGGCTTGCTTCTGGTCTGAAACTGTTATATAGACTTCCATTCATTGTTATCCAAATTCAATTCTGAGTTCCATATCTACACATTTTGAAGTTTGCAAGATAAATTTACAAAATCAAACTGCTTAAATTCACAAAATAATAGCTTTAAAACAAGCACTTTATAGCAGTAAACTCAATAGATATTTTTTATTTTACTTTTGCGAAGTACTTTCAGCTATACACTATCCTCAGTGCTATGCATTAACATACAGAAGTATTCAAAAGGTTAAAACCTTTTGAATACTTCTGTATGTTAATGCATAATTGTGAAAAATATCTATTGAGTTTACTGCAATAAAGTGCTTGTTTTAAAGTTATTGTCTGCAAGATATTGGAAATTAAATCTAATTAATATGCAAACAAATTCAGATTGAAATTTCACTTAATATTCATCAAAATCTTTTGAAACTTTTATCGTTTGTTATGCTTTTCCTTCTCATTCTATTGATGTGAACATTTTTCCAAATTTTTATATTTTTCACAACTTTTAGTTCCTTATTTGAGATAGAAGAAAACGTGATTTTTTTTTGTATGAAATCTTATCCAGCCAATGAAATATTTATTATTTTTTGTTAATGGCAAGCCTTCTGAATAAAAGAAGCTATGAATGAAGAAAGTCTGACCATATTTTAAAAAATTATCAATAAAAACAAAATATTATGCAAATTTTCATGAATGAAGTTATATTGTATAATTAGTTGAAAAGTAGCATAAATTTGTTAAATTGCTGTCATTATTATTAATAAAATATATTATATTGGTATTTTTTCTTTCATATCAATAATTTTTATTTTAATTTTTTTTATAAATTTTTGAATTTATATACATAAAGAAGTATTCAAAAGGTTTTAACTTTTTGAATACTTCTGTATGTTAATGCATAATTGTGAAAAATATCTATTGAGTTTACTGCTATAAAGTGCTTGTTTTAAAATTATTGTCTGCAAGATATTGGAAATTAAATGTAATTAATATACAAAAAAATTCAGATTGTGAAATTTCACTTAATATTCATCAAAATCTTTTGAAACTTTTATCGTTTGTTATGCTTTTCCTTCTCATTCTATTGATGTGAACATTTTTCCAAATTTTTATATTTTTCACAACTTTTAGTTCCTTATTTGAGATAGAAGAAAACGTGATTTTTTTTTGTATGAAATCTTATCCAGCCAATGAAATATTTATTATTTTTTGTTAATGGCAAGCCTTCTGAATAAAAGAAGCTATGAATGAAGAAAGTCTGACCATATTTTAAAAAATTATCAATAAAAACAAAATATTATGCAAATTTTCATGAATGAAGTTATATTGTATACATATTTTTCACAACTTTTAGTTCCTTATTTGAGATAGAAGAAAACATGATTTTTTTTTGTATGAAATCTATTCCAGCCAATGAAATATTTATTATTTTTTGATAATGGCAAGCCTTCTGAATAAAAAAAGTATGAATGAAGAAAGTCTGACCATATTTTTAAAAATTATCAATAAAAACAAAATATTATGCAAATTTTCATGAATGAAGTTATATTGTATAGTTAGTTGAAAAGCAGCATAAATTTGTTAAATTGTTGTCATTATTGTTAATAGAATATATTTTATTGGTATTTTTTTCTTCTTATCAATAATTTTTATTTTATTTTTTTTTTAAATTTTTGAATTTATATACATAAAAAAACCAATATACATTCATCACCTTATGTTATTAATTTGTTTCAAGACTCATGACTTAAGCTGAATAATCTCTTTAAAAAACAATCTAGACCCTATAAATAATCTGCAATGTCACTAATAACATTTTTAAGCTTCTAAATAATTCTATAAATTATTTTGTATATTTTAATCATTATTTTATTCATTTTTATGTGATTTGTCCATTTTATTGGTTTTAGGAGATTTTATGATATTTTAATAAGTTCACTGACTATGTAACATACAGTTGCATAAATCAATATTAAGGAATTTATGCAACTGCCTTAACTGTCTCTTAGATGTAAATGTAGCATTGATACATACTAACGTAAATGCATCACACAAAACATTGACCATATCAATCATATCAAACCAAAACCAAAAGTGTATGATATAACATAAATAAATGACATCATTTAGCTATTGACTTATTACTGTGATGCCATTTGAAGTTAGCTGATTCAGTATGGATAACAAAACTCAAGAACTGCTTTATTTACTTATGGCTTCATTCATAAAATTATTGAATGTTATGGTTTTGCAATCACAAAATTCAAAGTCTAAAAGAACTGTGTGAATTCATGACATATATCATTTCAGAGAATTGATATATGTCATGACATATATTCATTTAATGATTGGATGAATAGTCAATGTACTTTTGTTTGCAGCATAAAAAGTTGAACAAGAGTAAACTTTGGCATAAAAATGCAGTGTCTAGCCATATAGCAGAAGTAAATCATCAGCATCAATACACCATGTATTTATATTGCAGTAATGGTTCAACTTATATAGCGTTAGATAACATAACCGTTCCTCCATGTGTCCATGATGTATTAAAAATAGGCCCTAATAACCTGGTGGAAAACCTCCCATCGTGGAAATCGATAGCTGTACAAATTGAACCATTATTGCAAAATACCGATCCAGTACAAGCTAACGAACTTAGATGGCAACTAGTAAAAACCATTAAAAAAACCAACACTAAAGAGATAGTGAATCTTAAACGAAGGATTAAAAAAGTAGAAGAATAGCTTGAAACTAATAATATTGTTTGTGCAAGAGATGATAAAAGTAAAATCATGATCCTACTAAAAAGAAGTACTTACAATGCGTTCATTGATAACTTTTTACATGAAAATAACTGTAGACTTCTAGAGCATGATCCGTCAGAAAATTTAGACAAGGAAGTACATAAAATATTAAAAAACCCAAAATTACCAAGCTTCTTAAAAGGAGCCTACATTAAATCGCCAAAACCACCTAGGCTTTTCGCTTTCATAAAAAGACATAAACATCCAATCGAAGCCAGACCAGTAGTCGAAAAAAGATATGCGCCAACTTATCTCTTAGAAAAACGAATAGCAGACTGGTGTACGATTAAAATGGGAGATTATGAATGGACAGTTAAATCTTCAGTAGAATTAATAGATAAACTTCTAGAAGTAGGCGCATTGCCGGATGAAATTTTAGAAGTCTACGACTTTAAATCTTTATATCCATCTATTATGTTAGAACCAGCTTGCTTATTATTGTGTAGGTTTTTCGTAAAATATCTCCCAAGAAAACAGTGCGATCCAGCTTTAATAAGATCTATATGTCACCTAGTAGTCCACAATTCATACTTCCAATACGATAATAAATTCTACTTACAAACAACGGGTGTACCGATCGGAAGTCCTTTAGCTGGTGACAATCGTCAGATTTATCGTCAGATGTAAAGAAGAGATAGTACTACCACCGATCAGTGAAAGAAGAAAACTTTATAAGAGATACATTGACGATATTTTGATTATAACTGAAAAATCTATGTAGCAGATATTGAATCGAGATTATCTGATTCGTCATTATATCTGCTACATAACTGAAGAATCTAATTATGTAGCAGATATTGAATCCAGATTTTCTGATCCCGCATTCTGATTCGTCATTAGGGTTAAATCTAATTAAACAGAGGGAAAGTAATAAGCAAATAGATTTTTTAGATATAAACATCGAAATAACCCTAGGTGAGTATGCCTTATCTATATTTAAAAAAGATACTTATGTCCCTTTATTTTTGAAAGCAGATGCGAAAGAACCATGGCAATATAAGATGGCAGCCTTTAGAGCCCTGTTACAAAGAACTCTTACACACTTATAACCCTAGGTGAGTATGTCTTGTCTATCTATAAAAAAAATACTTATGTTTCTTTATTTTTGAAAGCAGATGCTAAGGAACCATGGCAATATAAGATGGCAGCCTTTAGAGCCCTGTTACAAAGAACTCTTACACACTGCACGACAGTTAGAAGCAGAGAAGAGGAAATTAGCTGGATCGAACAGCAAGCAATAAAACATGGTTATGCTAGGAATACAATCAAACATTTATGGCAAAAAATTTCCAAACGTAAAACTAGAAAAAATGATTCTAAAGAAGAAGTGGACAAGAAAACGTATTCTATAGATATTAATACTGTGACATTAAAGTTTAAAAGAAAATTAGAAAAGTTAATGGGCCAATGTATTGTGTTTAATAGAAGAAATACTTTGTTTAACATACTGAGAAATGATAAAGACAAGCTTAATGATTTATGTTTTCCAGGAGTGTACCAGATCCCAATTTATGATAAGGACAATGACAGTAGTGGTAATTACATCGGTTACACAGCCCGTTCCCTTAAAAAACGTATTCCTGAACACATATAATTATATAGGTTACACAGCCCGTTCCCTTAAACGCATTCCTGAACATATGAAAGATATTCAGACCAAAGCCTCTACAACTACACTTGCTCAACGGGCTCTCATCTCCGATCATCTCCGATGTGGAAGTTAATTGGAATGATGCCAAAATACTGATCAAAGAACATGACCCAATGAGAGGGAGGATAGCTGAAACACTAACGATCTACACTAAACGTAATATTAATAAGAAGCCGATTAACAAACTTGATCCTGCAAGTATAAGTAACGCCTGGAAGTGGTGCGAAAATAACTAAATGTTGTTTTACTGTTTATAATTGTTAAGCGTATTATAGATTAACTTTTATAATCTTCTTGTTATGTTCTCTTATGTTTTAAACTTCATTTTTAATCTACAGCAAAATTTATGTTAACTTATTTTATGTTGTAAACAAATTATTTTGCAGTATTATAGCAACATTATTTTTAAATTGTAAAACGTAAAAATGTGGCATTCTATAGAACGATTTTATGTAATATGTTAGTAGCTGAAGAGGATTCTAGAGAATCGAAAGCGCTACTGCCTTGTATTTTGAATAAAAGTGTTTTTTCCTGTCTTAGAGCTGTATGTAGTTAAGTTTTTTAGTTTAATGATAGACAGAGTATTAGTTCTGTTTTTTCTATTAATTTATTTTATTATAAACTCTGTGTGTCTGTACCTACACACCTATTTATATGTTCAATTTACAAACACAATTTACAAATTTTTGATTTAAATAAGACAGAGCAAAGTAGTCTATCCCATGAAAAAAAATAGAAGAGAAATTAAGTGGCAGAGGAGATAGATTCAAAAGAAAAACAGAAACAACAAAGTAAACATGGATCTAATTGAAAAATCTTCCATTCTGCTGGAGAGTTTTAAACTTAAATTTTAATTTGTAACAAAATTTATGTTATCTTATTTTTTGTTTTAAACAAATTATATTGCATTTCTATAGCAACATTATTTTTAAATTGTAAAATGTAAAAACGTGGCATTCTATAGAACGATTTTTGTAATTCGATAGTAGCTGAAGAGGATTCTAGAGAATCGAAAGCGCTACTGCCTTATATTTAGAATAAATTTGTTTTTTCCTGTCTTAGAGCTGTAATATGTTATTATTTTAGATTAATGATAGACAGAGTATTATTTTTGTTTTTTATATTGATTTCGTATTTATTTTTAAAAAATAAATTAAAAATTTGTTAGTAACAATTACAATCTGGACTATAGTGAAGCCCAGACTATGCAAGGTCTTATTATTTCTTAAACTCCATTCATGTGAATTTTATATACAGCAATGTATATAAAATTCACATGAATGGAGTTTAAGAAATAATAAGAAAGTGCAATAATATTTATGTAAGTTAAGTAAAAAAAATTGATAATATTTTCACTTAAAACTTTTATCATCTAAAATTTTCTAGAAATGGAATATGAAAACATTGTATATCTGGACTAATTTCAGATATTAGGATTTTTTTATGTAAAATTGATGAAGAAAACAAAATTAATATTTATTTTCTTATTGAAATATAAAATTTAATGTAATTTATAATAATTTTGCATATTTCTATGCTATCTTTATATATTTCATATAAAAGAATCAAAATCTTTTATAAATAGTTGATTATGTTTCCATAAATATTTGTATTTTTTTAATGAATAATAAATAAATGAATATAGGTATATATTGTTTTATAGTGCTTCTCAATTATATTTCATGTTTTTATTACATATCTCAAAATGAAAATTATCTACAAAATAATACTTAGAACAGGTATATAAAACATAAATTAACAAATAGATGTGCTGGGCTCAGAGACATCCTGAAAAACTGAAGGTATGAGACCCAGAATCAAATCTGGATCCTCAAAGTGATACACAAATGCTTTAAAATGCAGCCAGTTGGACAATTTTTAGGTGTAGTGTTATTGTGCATTTAATGAGTAATATTATAAATATGTTTTTAGAATATTATATGAATTAGCAAATAAGAAAAGGCTGCGATTTTTTTATAGTAATTGTCTGGAATATAATAGCCACAATAACAGGATATGCCTATATCAAGGAAATATATTACAATATTAATTTATAATATTAAAAAATTCAGATTACATGATCTATTTAATTGTAATGATTGTTAGTTTTAGATAATTTATTAATGATATATCATATCATTCAATTAGGCCATTTCTTCCTTTTAGTAATTGCATAATATGAATATACAATTATACATTAATATTGTGCAATTACTGAAAGCAGAGGCAGATTTAATGGCGGGTGCACCAGGCGCACGCCCGAGGCCCCAACTTCTGGGGCTCACAAAACCCCAACTTTACATTTTTTTCATGCAATTATAATTACATACAAGTTTTCAATCAATAGTAAAACTTGATAGTATGTTTATATTCACTTATTTCCATAACAACCAAAGCCTAAATACAATGGCAAACAATTACTGTATGCCGAATACAAATACTACACTGGCAACACTGAGAAAAGTATGTAGTAACTAAAAGCTAGAAACAAATTTATTTAAATATTTTCATATTTTAATTTCAAGTAAAATTTTATACATTTATTATATTAAAATTTTGTTGGAATAAAATATAAATAGTAC
Source organism: Olivierus martensii (assembly GCA_000484575.1). Lineage (NCBI taxonomy): Eukaryota > Metazoa > Arthropoda > Arachnida > Scorpiones > Buthidae > Olivierus > Olivierus martensii. The sequence continues at coordinate 21,181 of AYEL01080887.1, forward strand.
ATAATATGTTTTATTTATTTAATATGGTCAATATGTATTGTCAATATTTTTTTTGTATTTTTATTTCCTTGATTCTCTCTCTTTTTAAGGGGCCCAATATTTTTTTCTGCGCCTGGGACCTCAACGAGTCTTAATCTGCCACTGACTGAAAGGAAACAATTCATAATATACAAATAAGGTAACATACTGATGATAAAATCTGTATTATAATATAAATAGCAATAAGAGATGAAAAGCCTTATACTTAGTAAAAACTATTGATTATGAAGCTATTTATTTTTATCCAAATTATTACAAATATCAATCATTTTTGTAAACAAATCAAATTCAAACATATATATGCTCATGAATATTTGAATTTGTTTGTATATGGAAAATAAATATATAGAATAAAAAAAAAGCTTGTGCATACAGGTACTCCTCACTTAACAACTGGGTTTCGTTCTCATGACTTGGTCGTAGAATGAATTGGTCGGTAAACAAAAAACTTGTTCCTATATTAAAATATTGGAAACAAATTTCAAATTAAAAATTTATATCTTAATTACGCACAAAGTACAGTAATTTTTCTTCAGTTGTTTCGAATTACGAGTGCGGGGAAATTACAAACAAAAGTCGTAAGCGATGCGTATGAGCAAGGAACTACGAGTGTGGGGAAATTACAAACAAAAGTTGTAAGCGATGCGTATGAGCAAAAACCAAATATTCCATAAAAAAAGTCTGTCTTAAGCTTATTCGTAAGTTCGAGCAGTTGTTAAACAGGTAGGTCGTTAAGTGAGGAGTACCTGTATTCATGTGATGGGAGACTAAATGTATTTTGAAGTTTACTTTCATAAATATTCTTAAAATATACATAAATTAAAGAATAGAGATCCATAAAAATAAAAATCTTATAAACATAAAATGTATAAAATTATTATTATAGTAATTATTAGGTATGACCACTATTTGGAAACAGTTGTGTGATCAACTATGGATATGTAACTAATTTTAAAATCAACACTATAATATTATAATCCATTTTTAATATTTAATTCTTTATTTTCTTTCCTTACTTTTCCTGATGACTGTACTCCTTTACTCAGGCACAAAAATACAATAATCCAGGCAAGTAGGAGGCATAAAGCTAAAGACCATTTAATATTACCCGTATCTTCAATACCAGAAGACTGACCTAAAACATAATTTCTAAATAAAATAAAAAATATTTGCAATTAATGAAAATTGATTTTTCTTTAATTAAAGAAAATTAATTCATTTAAATAATTAAAAAATTTATAATTAAAATTTTTCAAATATGATTTGTTTCAAATTTATAGGCACAGTGTTGAGAACCACTGCTCTACTAGTTAAAAAATAAAGTCTACTAAAATTATAGGCAATTCTTGAACAAATAGTTAATAAAATTTTCAAATTTTATTTTTGACCATTTATAATTCAGTTAAAGAGAATACTGTACGCAGTTTTTTTAATCTTCAAAATTAGCGTAATGTTTCTTTGCTTGCTCTACGAAGACATCTCGATGTAATTTATCTATCCCGAATTTTAACGGGATAGATGATTCTTAAATTAATATTATGCCCGATTATTAAATTACACATTAATATGCCTCACGGATCCATAATTTAAATAGGTGACCGTGCATATTTTCCAGTTAAAAATATTTTACGTAATTTCCAATACACGGAGAGAAAAGTTTGTAATTATTCGCAATTTTTTATATAATTAACGTTTATCGTGGCTTCATCACGAATACTTCAGGAAATTATAGAGAAGCAATTCGTCTATCACTGCTTACGTATCAGTAACAAGCAATTCTGTTACATAAAGATAATTAAGACTGTACACGTATAGCCATGTTTTTATGATAAGCAGGTTCTCTTGTCTTGTGGCTACTGATGATAATTTTGACTGTAGTAAGTCATAGGCGAAATAATTTCTGACAGTGTGCACTCATATTGATATATAATTCATCCAAAACTGTGATTTTATGTGGAAAAATCTTTCAAAAATATTTGAAACGTTTCACGCCAACAAGTATCGAGAAAAGTGGGTTAGAAAAGTAAATTTTGCTAATATTATTATTTACAGCTGTAAATTCGGATAACGATCATGTAAGATACAAGACGACATCGGTTTTATCGCCATATAAAAATTTAACACCCCGTTAAAACGATCACTTTTTATGATATGACACGCGAGATTTATGTAAAGGTATAATCATATCATCCAGATCAATTTAATGATATATCAGAACTTCATGAAATGGTTACGAATTAAGCATTGCAAATAAATTATTTTTTGCGAGTTTTATTCTACCGGATACGCCTTTTTTTAAGTAAAAATATGATATATATATATTTTTTTAAATTAGAAGAAAATAAACGTGGAAGATAATGCAGATAATCAGTCTCTCGTGGCCGTCTGGATAACTGCATGAAAGAAAAACTCTACCACATTTCTGCATGCATGAGACACGCTTTTCAATACGATGATCGAAGCGTAAAAGTAAATTTAATATTGACCGAATCGAGAAATATAGTTTTTTTTTATATTATTTTCTTAGCATTTTATTCGTTATTGCGATCAAATTGTGTTATAATAATCACTCTTGTATTTTTTTTTATTTTATTTTTTCCAATACAATACAGTACTTTGATGTAAGTTAATTATTTTTGATAATTTTGATTAATGGCGACCCTATTATATTTGTATAAACGATAGAGAGATGCATAAAGAATTATATCAGAGGGCGACATCTGGAGTCCGACGGCGCTGAAAAATTCCTTAAATAATTTGCGTCTGGAAAGAGAAACGAAAATTCGAATTCGTCTGGAAGCGCAATTATCGCGTCGATAAAGTCGCGCGACTCTAGCGACGCGACAATAAAAAAAAAAAAACGCAACTGTCGCGTCGAATAAATAGCGATTTTGACAACTGAATATCCTGTTACTGCAAGTTTATTAAGTCTTTTATATATATATAATTTCTCAACATCCTGAAATTATATATACTAATATCGAAAATATGTTTATTCGACCCGAGCATCCTTTACTGTAATCGTAAACTTTACACAGTAAATTATCCGGTTTTTCCCTTCCGTATTAAATTTTCTCGAAACATCGAAAATCGACCAATTAGAATAAATATTTTGTCAATTAACTAATAATTCCGATAATCGAGTTGTGAAAATAATCCCGATTTAACGATTGACATCGATCAAAACTCGTTAACTCGCTACGTCATCACATATATATGCAAACCGCGCAAAAAAAAAAGAAAGAAAAAGCTATCGATGCTATATAAATAATAAAATATCGTCTACTTTACTTTTGATTGGTTCCAAACGAGCTACTACGACCACTTAATACACACATTATACTTTAATAGACTGTATAAGTTATATTTTTAGTGGTTTCTCATCTTCGTGTTTTATCGACGTTTAATTTTAGATACTGCATTTATAAATAATCGTTATAAAAAAGATCTATATAACTTTATTATATTCTCAATTAACGTTTATAATTTTCTTTTTTAGCCTTAAAAAAATTAAATAAAATATTAAGCGCGTTAATGGTTTCTAAATAGACTCGAAACTAGAACGTTCGTGTGTGTGTATAGCCGTGACATTCAATTTTTTTTCTTTTTTTTTCGCGTCACACCTCCGGGAAAAAAAGAAAAGTTCAACAGGAATGCCATTCGGAATGTCGGTAGAGGTACGACTTAACCTGCTTGAATTTATTTCGTGATATAAGGTAGGCCAAGCATAACGTGAAAAATAGGCAGGTGCTAACGAGACTCCTCTTCCAGACCAATGACATATCTAATATATTGGCTATCGATAACATTATAATGCTCATTTATAAGCAATCCGTCCGAAAATATTTCATTTTGTTTATTTTTTTTCGATAAGATTACTATAAAATATCATCAGGTAAATGCATAAAATATTTTTAAATTTAATAATAATCCCAGAAAAAAAAAAATTGATGAGATCGATCGATTACCATATTTTAATGATTTAAACACGATAAGAATCCTGTTTAAAATTTTATAACCATGTTAATTAATTTATGATTATTATTTTTTTAATCAATGCTCTGTATGATGGTTACAATTAATTCTTTTATGCACAATTCGTCTAAGAAAATTTAAAAGACAATATACAGAATGAGCATTGTTTCCGTACCCGATAAGATGTTCAAAATAGTTTTTTGTTAGTGATGTAGTTTTGTGCCAATTTTTCGCCGAGTGTCATTAGTTAAGAACGAAGGTGACGCTTGATCAATGGTGTATACTTTTGCATTCTGATAAAATTACAGAATATATTTCTCGTATTAAATACCACTTAAAATGATTATAATTAGCGGTTAAATTATGTTTAAACGATTAAGTATTTATCTTATCACCATTTCGCATAATTACGTAATATATATTTTTTTTTACGGGTTCACGCGTAGAGTTTTGTTCTATATGCAAACAGTTACCTGCGTTGCAGTTGTAGTAGCGTACTCGTACATAATGAGACTTTGTAAAGGTACATAAAAGAGCAGAACGAAACTCAAACTTTTTTATTTATTATTATTATTAAGATTTATCGAGTTGTAACTATAGTTTTGCTTGTGATCGTAATTACAAACTTTCTGTTTTCACGTATTTTAGTTTAAGTTTTACTGGTTAACATTAAAATAAGCAAAACTTAATTTAGAATGTTACGCTCCGACGACTTTGTAATCAACAGATTAGATTGTATATGTAGAATTTATGATTGAGTTTGCATAAAAACACAATGAAACATCAATAAAAGTTTGCATTCTACATATATATATATTTTATAGAGAATAAAATGCTTAGAATGTTTGTGATAAATTCTGCAAGACTTATTAAAGAAAAATGTGTAGCATATAACAAATATTTCTCAATTTATGACTTTACTTATGCCGTCATTTTTGCACTTATAATATTATTATTATTATTATGCAAAATTTTAATTTTGAAATCAAGTTAACAATATTTTTTTTTTTTTTTTTGCAGTTACAGCAATATTAAAAATAATTAACAGTTTTAAACACTGGCAGAAATTTTAGACACCTTTTTTTTTTTTTGATGGTTTCTAATTGTACACAAACAAATTTCGCAATTCTGGAAATGATTCAGTAGAGAATATTGAATGAAAATCAGATGCCAGTTAATTATGGCGTGTTTTGTAGCCTATTAAAAAAATAATTTAATATAACTTGCATGTTAAATAATGTATAAACTGCGGAAATTATGCTACAATCACATGTTTATCTAACAAAGTAATTATTATTTTGCTTATTGCTATATATAAAAACGAATGCGAGTCAATCATTCTGCGAGTTCTTCATCAGTATAGTGTGTTATATGCAACATGCATTTATTCATGTTAAAATTAATTCATTCGAGATTATTTCTGACGTGTTTGCTTAACTTAAAATGATTTAAGTGTCTATACGAAGCGGCGTGAAGATGAAAATGGAGGAAGATAAAAAAACTTAACTGGTTATAAATTCAAATTGGCACACGTTTTGATGATTCATAAATAAAAATTTGTTAATTATTATTTTTTTAATTAGGATTTATTTAATGTTCATATATTTAACTAAATTTTATTATTATTATTATTATTTTTCATATAAAAATGATTTTGTCGTCGTCAACGACGAACGAGTGAGAGAGTTTGCACAAAATTTGAGTACAGTATTAAGAATTTTTTTCTCTTATGTATTAAATGAAGAATTGGTTCTGACGTTCATTTTCCTTTATCCAATTGTCTCTTTTCTCTAAAAAAAGGTAAAAAAAAAACAATGACGGTGTTTGTATAATGCTGAAAGTTTAAAAAAAAAGAAAATGTCTTTTATTTCAATCCGGAAAACTTCCGTATTTTTGCATTAATTCAGGTAAAAAAACAATGACGGTGTTTGTATAATGCTGAAAGTTTAAAAAAAAGAAAATGTCTTTTATTTCAATCCGGAAAACTTCCGTATTTTTGTATTAATTCGATTAACAGTTTCGATAATTCGTTGCGGATATCCTTGCGGTTAGAAGAGTCACGGCAACAATTTCCCGTTTTCCTTGAGGCGATGGTATTGAGTCAAATTTAAAAAAAAAAACGGTAATTCTCTGACTCAAACGAATGTGCGATGTTTAATCGTTCTATCTGGCACGTCCGCATCTTTTAAAACTGTAGCGCGAAAGTTGTGAGCTAACACGAAAATTAGATTTGGTTGTAGAGCGTATAAGCGACAAGGCATTTCTCGACATTGCATTAAATATAGAACTTTTTCTGCATTAACTCATCCTTGATGGAGATGATCATCTAGAACTGGGTTTGTAAACACTCCAACCAGACTTTTTTTTTTATATGGAAAAGTTCTAGCAATTTCCTTTGTAACAAAAGCATTGGGAAAATTACTGTTGAAGTGGGTCCTTGTTCGATTTCGGTTTGTTGGTCTTTTATACTTCTTGGATGCCTTCCATCTTGTTATCATTCTTAGCAAAAGATTCATTAGACGACAAATCATTAAACAGCAAGTGTTAAAACTCGCCATTCAATGTAATAAACATTCAAAAAATTATTTCAATTTCAAGCCGGATAATCGTCGGGGGATTCCTAATTCTGGTTTCCGATGATCATATCGATATATTTTTATTATAAAAAGCAAACAAGTGCCTAATACTTAGATCGCGGTATGTAAAATATTACCAGCTTCGTTTTAATAGTAATGACAGTCATATAAAGCCTAGAATGACATATGTTAAATATGAGAAAGGCTATTAGTGCCGCCATATTCGAATAATTCCGTATTCACTTTATTAGCCGATCATTCAATATAGTAGAATCGATTATCCGGTGTTATATTTGGAAAGGTTGACATATTTTTTTTTTATTTACAATCGATTCGGAACTTGATAATGGAGAATGAGTTAAGAAAAAAAATTATATATATATATATAGCAATTCAGTTCGAACTTTTGTAGGATATAAAAGTGATAAATCATTTTATCATTACTTTAAAATTTATTTTTAGCATTAATCAATCTCGAGCAATTGTTTACATAATCGGATACGAAGTAAAATACTTTCTAGAAATGCCAGAAAAAATTTATTATTAACTTATTATAGAAATTAAATTTCGTTCTATGTAAAAAATGACTATAAGTTTAAAAAAAAGAATATTTTTATCAAAGTTCTTTAAATCTTTGAAGTTCAGAAAATTTAATTTCTAATGGAGATACGCTTTAGCATCAGTGGTTAAGAAAAAAAATTATATATATATATATAGCAATTCAGTTCGAACTTTTGTAGGATATAAAAGTGATAAATCATTTTATCATTACTTTAAAATTTATTTTTAGCATTAATCAATCTCGAGCAATTGTTTACATAATCGGATACGAAGTAAAATACTTTCTAGAAATGCCAGAAAAAATTTATTATTAACTTATTATAGAAATTAAATTTCGTTCTATGTAAAAAATGACTATAAGTTTAAAAAAAAGAATATTTTTATCAATTTTTATCAATCAATATTTTAAATCTTTGAAGTTCAGAAAATTTAATTTCTAATGGAGATACGCTTTAGCATCAGTGTCTAGGCGGCTGGCTCCTTATAGATTGGCTTTGACATTTTTTGGTCTAGACTTTGGACGAATTCTAAAATAGTTCGCCATTACAATATATCGATCTAAAATAACTCAAAAAAAAAAAAATCAATAAGAATTATTATTGCTAGTATACACAAAGCAACAGATTTTTTTTTTTAAATATTATGCGTCAACTTTAGCGAATTTATATATTTTTGTACATGTACACACTGACAGACTGCAGTATATGTCACACGTCTTTAATCATCTTAACAATAAAACTCCTCGATCATAATATATTCATTTAATAAACAATTTTAAATTATTATTATTTTTTCATAAATTATATTTATTTATTGTTTTTTTTTTTATCACAAACAGAATTAAAATATAGATTTGCGGCATAGGGGGGAAAAAAAAACTTTTGCGTGATTTCAATACCGAAATATTCCGATACAAAATAAAATCTTTGGCATGCCAACGCGCGATACTACTACTATAGTAACAATTTTCGATCGTTGCCGCATTTACTGCAGACGTAGTAAAACGTATCATTCTGCATTAATGACACTAGTGTACAGAACTTCTAGATGCTCTCTAGAGACTTAGAAAAGGTTTACTTGGGTAATTTAGCCGATCAGAATCGGTCTCTTAAATTGCACGAGTGGGTGTGTTAAACACTACCGATTGATTCTTTAAAGATGTGCACGATTTTTGGAAGTTTTTAATAAATTTGCTAAACGTAAACGAGCGAGAAATCGCCATGACGACAATATAATGTGTATATATATATATTACGCAACATTAAAAATATAACATTAGTCGACCTTCATTCATGAAAATATCAACTTTAATAACGGTTATATTTAGATATTATATAATCAAACGCCTTAATTATGAAACTGCATACACTAATAAAATAATTAACATGTATTAAACTTAGGAAAAAATATGTGTATTGAAGAATGCGAGCGACGCAATAACAAGAATTATGATAATTACTGCCTGTGGTCGTTTTTTAGTGTGTTTTATGCGTTACGCGTTGGTATGCAGATGCCTTATATTGATAATTCATTGCTATCCCGTGTAAGCGAGCTTCGATGTCTCTCTCTGTGTATCACGTTATTTCTATTGACCCAAACATAGACAAACACGGATGTCCTTGGTAGACGCAGGAAAGAATCGTTAAAAAATAAAACGTGTAAGGGTCATGTTCGTGAAATTATCGCTTTCCTTTTTTCCCCGTGTCGTAATCTTCCGCAATAAAACGCGTACTTATGTTTCGACACTTTAAAAACGTTAAAAATTTTTTTTTTCAGTTATTAATTCCCCCTTGAGAGTTGTGTGGTGACGTCACTGCTCGTTAACGAATGCATAAAAAACGAAATTTTTTACGACGAAATGCAAATAAAAAAAAAAAGAGCGACAGATAAAGTTAATCTGAATAATTTAACGACGCTGCTGTTAAATTAGTGTTAAAACACTTGCGTAAGTAAAAACCAAACGTGCGGATAATAAAATTTCAGTATACTTCCTGTTTGTGGCGTGTGTGTTGTGTAGGCCAGTCACACTGAACGAAGTTGTGTGTTGCGTCAACGTCTGTCGCAGAGTGGTATAGGTGCGGCGTTTTAAAGCGTAAATATGATGACACGTCTCTGAATCATGGAGACGAAACGTTACTGCTAATATGTATTATAAAAATGTAGCATAATGCAGACACCGGCATTGTTATTTATACGGATTTTTTTTTTTTTCGGATGCGGAAATCGATGAATTGATTTTATATCCGAATGGTTTCACGCCGTCGTCATTTAATACATTTATATAATGCAACTTAACGTTTTTTTTTTCTTTTTTTAATTATTTTGTATTTACTAGACCGAAATTCGTAATAAACGGCATAAATATAAACGATATAAATCAAACTCAAACACGCTTTTTCGCATTCTCGAGATCTCTTTTAATCCGTTCTTTTCATAACTTTTCAACAGTATTAAAGAAGTTTTCCTTTCTGCTATTCTAGCGTGCATTGGGGGATAAAGGGGGTAACCATCGGGGCTTGACACAGATGGCGATTACATGGACACAGGTGTGTGACGTCATTGGCCGCTGTCTCCATAGTAACGACGCGCATGGTGCCGCCAGTAGCTGCAATGCTGATAGCACAACACTACTGCACTGCGTCTGCTTGCTTGTGGTGATGGTTGTTCGGAAGGGGGTGTGTGGGACTCGTCATTCTGCATTAATTAGGTTTTTTAAAAAAAAAAAAAATAACGCGTGTAGCAGGTAACACCTCCGAATCTGGTGCCTTTTTTAATGCTGTTACGTTTCGTGCCGCAGTTCACTTGTTAACCCGAAGATTAAAATGGGGAAGAGAGCAGACAAATTGAAATTTTCGATTCCTTAGTAGGATACCAGATTGAAGTTCGTACTCATCCGTCATTTCGGACACGTAACGACCGTCTATTAAGCGGGTGCGTTCGATAAATTAACTAAAACGTTTTCCGTGACGTCGTTTTCAACCGCGTGCGCTCACGAAAATTCGAAAAAAAAAAATAAAAATAAAAAATCCGCCTCAGCGGAAGTTATCCTGGTTAATTCGCAAACGTGGCGGATTTAAATGTAAAGAAATACATAAAACACCAACACGTTTCGAAAATATCTTTATTGCGTGTAAATAAGTTACGTCCACGTGATCCACAATGGATGTAAATACAAGATCCACGTGCTCCAAGCTGAGGTCATTCCCCCGCTGTTGCAGGTTGCTACGGTAACCGGCCGAAAGATTGCGTTGCAGTCAAGATGCCGAAAAATTACGTGGGACGAAGTGGAAATTTTCGCGTGTATCACTTTTAACTGTTAAAAAAAAAAAAAAAAAAAAAAAAAAAAAAAAAAAAAAAAAAAAAAAAAATCTAAACTCAAAAAAAAAAAAAAAAAAAATTAAGAGAAATAATACCCGATCCGGTAACACTCCCGTTTCCTCTTAGAAAAGTTTATGTTTAATCGACTTTTCGTTATTTATTTTTTCCTCTTAATTACTTTTCCTCGTTTGTCATAAGACAAATACTTCGTTTTGCGGTGCATGCTATTGGCTTCTACCAATGTTGCAGTGAAGCACTATTAGAGATTAGGGCTAGTTGTGCATACTGCAACGCACTGCGACACACCATGCAGGTCATGACTGCAGTCTACCTGAAAGTTTTTCTTCTTCTTTTATACACCCTCGACATAAATTTTTCGATACACTGTCGTTGTCGTAATAAATGAATAAATTAAAAATTCCGCATAAATTAGATCGACGTCATTTCCGGTTTTCGAACTTCGACGCTAGAACCGCTTAAAGAAACGATGACGTTTCCTTCAGCGCGTGCATTGACGACGACGACGACTACTTCCGATTAGCAACCGAGCTTAGTAAACTTGTCTATTGCAGTCAGACGTCATCTCCGTACTGCGCGTGCAGGAAGTGATTCACTGCGGACCTCTCACACAATCGTTTCCTCTTACTGCATTCGCCACAAGTTCTTAAAAAAAAAAAATTGGTATAAACTTTTCGACAGCGACAAAACTCGCAAAAAATACATCGATCGAAAGCTAACTACCAATTTTAATTATTAAAAACTATCACGATTACAGAACCGTAACAAGTCACGTGTCCGGTTTGTTTACATACGCAAACAAATTTTTAATAACACATCTGCAATTACGATAAGTGAAAATCGTTTTCGTCCAGATGCACTACACACAATTTTTTTTTATTATTATTATTTATTTTTATTATTTTTCCTTCCCCATTATGCGAGTTTTTTTTTTGTTAGATCGGGAATAAAAAGAAAAAAAAATGCGAAAAAACAAAGATACTTAATCAACGCGAAGTATTGATTACCTATATACTAAGCACGCTATTCGTCCTCTGCAGATATTTCGCAAAATTCGATTTTTACAACTCCTGGGGAACCAATTAATGTTATTAAGTTATTCCGTAGAAACGTAATCTCTTCAAAAACGTGTTGTCATTAATGGGACATAAACGTGACAGTTATGAGTGAAATTGTGGTCCGAAATAATGTAAACTCCCCCCCGCTTATTTTTTCTTAACGGAATTAATAATAATAATAATAATAATAATAAATAAAAAAATATCTTCGCTATATTTTTGCTGACGTTACAGAAAGTATTATTAAATGTTAATTAAAAATCGGCATTAAATGCTTAACGTCACGTAGTCGCTAGTTATATTCAGCATCGCTGTTAAAAGAATATTTAGATATGATAATGACGTATTATAAATAAATTGATGCATGCGATAAACATGTCATACTGTAATTTTTAATGCGTTTCGGTGACGAAATAACGAAACAATAATTCCAAATTAATCATAATTTTATTTTAGGACGTGAAACGACATCTTGAAAATTTTGCTACAGTTTCAGTACAAGAAGAAAAATTATTTGACATCATTAACAATATTATGCTATTTTATTTATATAAATTTTTTTTTAAGTGATGATAATTAAAAAAAGTTTTTATATTAAAAAAAAAAGAGTTCGAATTTAAACTTTTACGTAACGTGATATCATATAATCGTAAAGTTAATCGATTTGCTTTATGAAGTTTTAAATTTATGAGACGGAATCGTCACGTGACGTGACAATGCATTCTGCTGATCACAATGATGACAAAAGTTTTCGAATCTGATTCACGACCAGAAAACGTCATGGTATTTTGTCAGTCGTCCAGACTTTTGTTGCCAGAAACATCGAGACTGTTAAGAGAAGGAAGGAAAAAAAATATTTACAACAGAATTAAGATAGAGGTGTGTAGAGCAGAGTATAATGGGAGCATTATGTGTCCAACTAACCTAACGAAGCTATTAAGTCTGTAAATAGGACACTTATAAAAATATTAGCTTTTAAAACTTCTATGTATGAGTAATAATAAAAAGCTGTGAGTGAAAGTTGTAGGAAGAAAGTGGTTTTATTTTCTTGACACCCAGTTCAAGGTTGAATTTCTCTCTCCCACATTTTCCTAATTTTTAATTTCCCGTACGCCCTACGTTACAAGTTAACTTATAAGTCTGGGTACTAAAAAAATTGTAATTAAATTATGAAAAATAGTAAATATTATTATTATTATTATTATTATATGATGGAGGGATGCGGGGACGGAGGATATTTCGGGATTGAAATCCAGATACTACAACTGAACCAGACATTCAAAAAGAGTCGTAAATACCTTATCCGGCATAAATTGGTGTCGGGGAAACAACTAGAATAATGGATGAAGGATATTTTGGGGAGGCTTTGCACTGTTGCACTAGTTCAACCGTCCAAACTCAGTCGAGAGCATCTCGCCAACTGACCGCCGCAACGAGTCAGAATCGCGATGACGCATTGCAGGTGTCAACTGACCAATAGCAAACAACTTTACTGCTGAGCTCGTGGCTCGTGCACTCGCGCTTCCAGTAAACAGAGGCGCAGTGGGTTGTACCGTATCTACATAAGCTTGCGCATCGTAATGTAGGTCGTCATTTCGACGTTGTTATAAAAACAACACGGACGTATCTCGTTAAGTTTAGTGGTCTAAGTGTGCCTTTAAAATATTCTACGTTGTGTTATCCTGTATTGTTGGGTTTACCTTGTGGATAATAATAAGGAGTATAACTAGTCCGGCGTGGATTAATACAACCGAAGAGTTTTGTACTAGTGACCGCGATCGTTGGTAGTCTGGTGTCTGCTGCTAAAGGTTTTAGAAGTGATTTGTGTATAGTTTGGGCATTTCACAATCCATCTTCCATCTCAAATGGTAAGTGACGATCTAATTTACTAAAAATGTAATATAATTACTTAAATAACAGCTTAAAACGGACGTGTCTTTAGTTTTAGTCGATAAATCGCTCGTCATATGATATTGCCGCATTCATCCGTTGACAACGTTATGTGCTATTTAACGTTAGTGACACGGCAGAATTTCGTTGTATTTAATTTAATGATAAATATTCTTCCATTTTAACTTAAGGAAATATGTAAAAAAGAGTTTTCATATCTTTTTCCATTGACATCGGCAATATCCTAAAAGGCGGGATGACGTTTTCATCCGCAAACTGTTATCGGCTTTATAAACGGACGTTAGGCCTAAACTTTACTGGAAATTTGACGTTTTCAATTGTTTCGCTTAAGAAATTACGAAATGACAACTAACGGAAAGAATGCGACTGTGCAATGTTTACCGAGGGTGCAAGATAGCACCAGAAAATGCCGGTAGTTGCATATGCCTGTTGGCAAATATTTTCGAATTTGAAATGTCCGATGGATTACGTCATTTGTGACGTTTTTAATCGCTGCATTAAGACCTTCCGGTTGAATATGGGAAGGGATGTTGATATTACTAAACTTTTTTTTTTTTATCCTATTTTTTTTTTCCCCCATTATAACGCGAAATAATTTTTGTATGTAATGATATTCATTTTGAAACTGTCTTGTTCCTGATTTTTTTTACATTTGAAAATTTTATTTTTTTTCAGGCTGACCAATTGACTGAAGAACAAATTGCTGGTATGAATTTTTAATTTGTTTTATTTTAAAATTTTTTTCTTAATTTTTATTTCTCAAGTGTGTTTGTTTTTGTAAAGAAAAGGGGAGGGGAACAATTTATTGAGCCAATAACTTTCCCATCATGAAAAAAATGTAGGCCAAATTTATTCATATTTCAATAAAATTATGTAGGTTAATTTTAATTTCAGTGTCTTAATATTTACAAAAATGATATTGTCAAACCCTTTGCAATGTGACATAATGACATACATCACTACACTAGCTTTCACTGTTCTAAATTTAAATTCAACTGTCTGCATCTTTTTTAGGTATTTCGTACTTTAAATAAGGCCACTGCTATCAATACGCCAATCAACTCATTAAAATCTAACATATTTATTATTTTTTCTTTTTAAGAGCTTTTTAAACTCAATCTTTAGGAATATGAAATGTGGGTATATTTCTTATGCTAATTAATTTGTTTGCCAACTAAAGTTTCAGTTCATTCATGACCTCAATTTGAGTTGGAATATCAATGCAGGAGAGTGGCATCTTTAACTTAAAATTAGATCAATGTGTTTAATGTTTTCTTATTAATTTTATGTAGAATAGTTTTTATACTAATTATATCCAAAAAACATCAAAAAAATTTTGATTATTCTTTTTTTTTTCTTTTTGCAGAATTTAAAGAAGCATTTTCTCTTTTTGATAAGGATGGAGATGGTACCATAACAACAAAAGAACTTGGTACAGTTATGAGATCTCTAGGTCAAAATCCAACAGAAGCTGAACTACAAGATATGATTAATGAAGTTGATGCAGATGGTATGAGTGTTGAATTTATACCAATGAATATTTTCATCTTTCCATTGTTTTGATTGGCTGCGGTTTTTGCAGGTAATGGAACCATTGACTTTCCTGAGTTCTTGACAATGATGGCAAGGAAAATGAAAGACACTGATAGTGAAGAAGAAATTAGAGAAGCCTTTAGGGTTTTTGATAAAGATGGAAATGGATTTATCAGTGCTGCAGAATTACGTCATGTTATGACAAATCTTGGTGAAAAGCTTACGGATGAAGAAGTAGACGAAATGATTCGCGAGGCAGATATCGACGGTGATGGTCAAGTGAATTATGAAGGTAAGTATTATGGTTAGGAATTGCACATATTTAAAAATCTTTTTATCTGGACAATCTATTCCACACGTTTTTTTTAATTTTTTTCCAGAATTTGTCACTATGATGACATCAAAGTGAAGACACCCCACTTCATTTGTAATTAAAATTCTTTTTACTTCATGTTTTGCTTTCATAACGTTTGGTGTTAAAATAGCTTCAACATTTAATTGGTCTCGGTGTTGCTCTGTAAAAAATTTTTGTACCATATTAAGAAAATGCCAGATGCATGGATGTGACTTGTCCTCCATTTTCTTGTCTGTGTTCCATCATACTAGACTGTCCTGTACTTTTGTAAATTTTCAACATTCATTAAAGTTAGTCTTTATGTCAAAGTATATTGTGTTTATATAAATTGCCCAGATATTCCAATATTTAAAAGAGTACTCCATGCAGTTAGGTTTTCGACTAACGAGTTTCAAAATGATTGCAATTTTGCTTGAGTATCTGCAATATTTAAATTGTAATTTAATAAGTGTTTATGTTCGATTTTTATTAAATGTTGATCTGAAGCAGCTTGTTAATGGAACATTCACAACCTTGGTACCATTTCTGATCTTAATCGTTTGAACGTTATCATTTGTAATATTTTGTTTTCAGATGAATAACTAGTAATAAAACCTGTCTTAATTAGTTAAGTATTATGTCAGAGAATTTTATTATGACTGTGTTTGGCCTATTTAATAACCAAAAAGTTTTAACACTGCCTCTAAATCTAATGTAATACATTTCTTAACAACATTTCTCAATTTAAATCCTTAAAACACTTGGCAAGACACCAATAACAAAAATTTTGGATTTTGATACTTTAAAACTGTTTTTTCTGTAATTTTTAGGGTGTTTACATATTCTCAAGAGATAGCTACATGTGTTTTAAGGCAGTATTGCTGCAATATTGTTAATTGATAGTCCATTTTTACAAAACTATAAACATTTAGAAGTTTTTTGCGTACTGCATACTCGTGTACAATTCGGTGACTACGTTTTTTTTTGTCCTTAATTTCGATTACGATGAATCAAACCTATAAATAGCGCAATGATCTAGCAAGTAATCTTAGTGGAAGTTTATGGGTGTAAAGAAATGAGTCAAAAACAGGCTTATAGTGGTAGATGATGATTCTGATGTCGGAAATTAATGAGTTAATGGTAAACGTTTAAAAAAAATGAATAAATTTAGGAAGGGGTGTTTTATATTTTCTCTCCTGTTTGTATAAAACAAGCTGTTAACACAAACTCCTATTTGAAACGAAACATTCGATGTGAAGGTTACCAACAGATGGCGTATGTAGGAAGAGCTAAAACATTGAACCAAAACAAAAATTGCGTAATGCATTCTGCCACTTTTTTGGATAAAAAATTTTTTCAATAAGTACTGCGCATGCATTTTACTTCAAACGGAAATAACTGACTGGAAACGGAAGAGAGCGCGCAACTTTTTGCAGTGACATTAAATGGCTTCTATTTACATTAGTTTTAACTATAATCGATTTTGTTTATTTTTAACTTTTTTTTTCGTATTTAATATGAAAAATATTTCGCGGAAATCATTGTATACAATCAATAAAACATGCGGATGATGTCCGAATTTTAATATTCCGTGTTGCGACTGACTTTTTTAAAAATATTGCTATAACTGTGATTTTATTTTTTTGTAATTTTATACATACAATAAGAAACGCACAAATTTCGCAGAAAAATGTGACACGTGCTAACACGTCATCAATGCGGTAGATCGCTGTCGACTATATATCAAACCCGTATTGTAACCGTTTATTGTTAAGCATTAAACTCATACTAAATTATTGCTACGTATAAATCGCTAATATCAAAATCTAGAAAGATTCTAGTGATAGTGTTATCGATTTTTCTAAATTTTCTTTTGAGAAAAATCAATACTTAACAGATACAATACTCACTTCTATTTTTAATGCATTGTTAGGATTCATTGATTTTTTTTTTTTTTTATTTCGAAATGGTATAAGTTAACTATGATTTTTTAAAAATTAAACTGTTAGTTTCGGTACGAAGATACTTTTTATCATTTCAACGTTAATCTACGGTATTAAAAATTGATATCCTCGTTGCAATAACGCAATAGCCTTTCAGTGGCTATCCTACCGAGCATCACGCAGTGAAACAAATTTATAACTTGTTGATGCTCTATATGAAGGATTTGTAAATTTAATTTGGATAATATGTAATGAAATTCAGTTTTATAGTTAAAAAAAATATTAATTTATCGTTCTTATCCGTAAGATTTTTTTTTATAGTATTATCTTCAGTACTTTTTTTATATCCCTCTTATAAATATCCAAAATTTGGACCGATTTTAATATATGTGCATTATTGTAAAAATGTTACAGCAAAAGATATTATGTTAAAAAATTATTTGGAATTAAATTTTTTTTTAACTCCATTTTGCAATGAATCATTGAGAAAGCACTCAAAGACAGAAAAACTCCACCCCAAATTCACACTGTGCACAAGTTTTAATATCAGTTAAAATCCATTCTAATTCCAAAATATTTGCACAGACTTAATTCTTAAATTTCTATAATTTTAATAGACTAATTTTTTTAATCAAGTATTCTAATTTTTTTTTTTTATAAAATAGAAATCTTT
>AYEL01080889.1:0-93402 GCA_000484575.1 Olivierus martensii
TTGTGAAAATCGACTGTCCCAGTTTTTTGCCAATAGGGACAAGGGCTTCTATGAGAGAGGCATAATGGAATTACCTTCAAAATGGCAACAAGTTATCGAACAAAATGGTGCATATTTGACCTAAATCGGATCATTCTAAGTATGTTAAATAAAACCTTCAATTTCATGCAAAAATAATGGATTATTTTTTACTACACCTTATAATTTCAAGCACCAAAGTATTTGAGAAATAAGAATTGTGGCTGCTGTAATATTCATCTATGTAAAATAATAAAGAATCAAATAAAGTGACATCAGTTAATATGTTTGATAAGTTAAATACCTCAAGCAGTATTATTGTAGAAAAAAAAAAAATCATTTGATAGAAAGCGTGTCAAAACAAGACATTGTATATCAACATTAAATTACACAGTCTTGAAAAACATGACACATCCCTAAAAAACAGACTGAGAACTACAAAACTCTTTATGTAAATGCCTTTCCACTAGATATACAAATAATTAAAATTTCACTACCAATGAATGCAAAGGTCATTTTGAGAGTGCACAAGAAGGGCAAATCTGGAGCCAATATAATAAGTACTATTCATAAGTATGGATATATGTGACTGGTTTTTCTGTTTAATTATGTTAAGTAGTCTATGAAGATGCCTCTATAGCATATCTGTCAACAGTATGAGCAACTGAGCAAATTCAAGAGAACCTACAAAACATCTTTAGCAAACCTGCATTAATTTTTTTTTGCAACAGATATTGTTGAAAAAAATTAAACTTGTTTATAAATATATACAAACAAGTTTCAAGCAAACACTTCAGCATCAAAATATAAATGCCAATGATCAAATATTAGCACAGTAGTGGAGCCAGTTCTAAAAAAATGTAATAATTGCACACATGAAGTAGAACCAGAAACACCTACTTGAAATGTCATGTTGATATTTCAAGAACCAGTATATCACATAAATGTATTGTTTATTATAGCAATAAGAATTTAATTTTAGTTTCCAATGTTATCAAAATCATCTCAATACTCAATATTTTAAGTTTCATTAATTACTGTTCATTGGTTTTAGTTTATAAGCTTTTCAAATTATAGTTCAGCCCATCATTTTTCCAAAAAATGATGGGCTGAACTAAATGATAGTTAGCTATATTCTACTCATTATCCCAAACATTTTAAGTTTCGTCAGTATCCAACAGGCTTCAATTTTTTATGGAAAAGCAGAATACTCCTTTTATCAATAATGATTATACTGTAATATCAGCTACTTTATTCATATTGTTCAAAATAAGAAATTGTGTCATTATACAGATCAAGAAAAGTATTCGTAATAGATATAGTATACTGTACTGTATAAAAATTATTTTAATTTAGAAATTTTATGCTTAAATTTAAACTGTAGACTCATAATTTGCTGTTCATTTTCAACCAATAAGAAACAAATTCTTACCAAACAGTCTTGTTAACAATAGAATGGCTAAATTTCATTTTCCATCTGTTTAGACATTACTGGTTTGCATTTATGTCCTTAAAAGACTCAGAAAAAGCTAATCACATCATTTTATACTCAAAACAACATTAAAATTTTCTATTTGCAACAGCTATTATTAAAAAGATAAGAGAATAATTTGAATACAAATAAATTTCTATAAAATAAATTAACTACAAGTAATCCTCGACTTATGATGGGGTTCTGTTACATCATCTTCGTCATAAGTCAATTCTGACATAAGTCAAGGACTTTTTTAATTCTTGATTTGTTTGATTTCTGTTTTAATATTTTCTTTTTTTAATTCTTGATTTGTTTGATATCTGTTTTAATATTTTCATAAAATAAGTTTCTATTTAACTTAAAATGGTTAAAAATGTATAAATTTACATAAACATTTTGTAAATTATTTATTAAAACATATACAATTAAATACATAAATTTTTCTTAGTTTAGTATTTAAGAATTTAAGAAATTTTTCATTAGTATTATTTCTCTTACTGGACATGATAGGGCTACGACAAGAAACAAAAATTGCAACAAGAGAAACGAACACTTTAACTGCTAATTAGTAACTAACATGCCAAAGGCTGTGATAATTTAGAAGTGAGTTAATCACACTAGCAGCTATTGCATATTGTTGAAAGGCTTTGCTTGCTAACTAATGGTGACTCTGCAAAGTGTATACAAAAGCAATGTGATATATGTATGTATATGCAGGTGGCAAAGTTGAATTAGAGAACTTTTAATAATAATTTTTGGCCATCATAAGAATGAATTGTTGTAAGTCGAGAATTATCTATACATATTTTCAATTATTAAATTTGTTTGTTATTTTTATTGTAATATAACAAATATTGAAAAAATAATGTCTTTCAAATAACTACTACCAAGTATGATTAATTAATATGGAGCCAAGCAGTATTTTTGTTTTTGCTATGATTGGTTTAAAACTATGGCATGATATGTAGTGTTTTTTTTGATGGAATTTATAAGTATACAGACTATCTAAGTTTATTCCAAGCTGTAAATGATTATGGATAGATAAAAATACTTTCAGAATAAAGTAATCATTCATATAATTTTAAATTATAATTATTCAATTTTATCTGTTATTTTATAAAATAAATATTCCTGAAATAGCAAATCTTATTTTAAATTTCATAATAATAAACTATGTATGTAGAGATTGGCTTTGAGTTTTAAAGCAGTATCTTTAAAAATTTAATAAAGAAGTTCAAAAATTAAGAAAACGAAGAAATTCATTAGTTTTCTTTGAGATTCTAATCATATCATTTAATTTATTTAATTATTATATTGATTATATACATTATTTATATCATATTATTATATAATTCTTTAGAATATTTTGCATTATCCAAACAATAAAAATATTTAGATATGTGCTAAATATTCAAACAATATACATATATATAGTTTGAATATTTAGTGCACATAAATTTATAATTTTTTCTTTTTATATAAATGTTATAAATTTTTCCATTTGTATATGTAACAATACAAATGGAAATTACATATATTGTATTTCTTCGATTCTAATATGCACTTTTTCATATTTTAAATTGAGATAAACTGCATGTGAGTGAATGATGGTTAATTTATGCCTGCAATTTTCTTGACTAAATTAATAAAAGCATTTTTTTCTTTAAATATAGGCACTTATTATAATCTTTCTTCCAAAAAGTAGTTATTAAATCAATGATATAAGTTTCAATCAGTGGTATTCTGAAAATAAAAAAATATTTTATATTGAAAATAATTTTTAAAGATTACAATAAAATTTTAGATATCTATATATATAAAATGCAATGTTTGCTGCTGTTTGTTCTGCAAAGACTTCCACAGCATTTGTCCCCTCGAGACCAAACTTCATACAGAAATTTCCCAGAGTAGCCTATTACTCTCAGGGCCTTAGAGAATGTAGGATACCCTAGGTTGAGACCACCCTAAGACATGAGTGGGCAAACTTTGGGGAGAAAGGGCTATATTGCATCAATTAAATATAGCCTAGGGCCGCAAGTTCCCAGCGATCCCTATCCTTCACCATCTGATCCCTTCCATGGGTGTGGGTGTAGCCCGTGGTTGGAAGTGATCCTATTCTCTAGTAATTTATCTGATTGGAAAGGGGTGTAAAACAAAATCGCAAAAAACTCCCAAAACTCTTGCCTTCACCTAATAACTGTCTGAGATGATAAAATTCTCTTAAAAAATTATGTAGCCAAAATAGAAAAAATTCTAAGGGGTACATTTGTTGACTAAGATATTATAAAAAATTGATGTTAAAATTAAGCCAACTTTTTTAATAGATCAGCTTTATATATTCGTTGGTCATTATATGAATCATGGTTTGAATAAGGCCAGCAGTTGGAAAAAGTGAAATGCCATTTTCAGAGAAGCTCGGCAGAGTCAAAATTCTTTTAAATTATATATTAAAAATATAATTTAATTATTTTAAATTCAAAACAATAATTAAAACCATGCCTCTTTAGAAAATTGTACAAATATTAAATACAAATACCATGAAGTTACAAAACCATTGAGTTGATTTGACTGACAAAGCAATTTTATTTGATTTTGAATATATTTTGCAACCAATTTCTTATGCAATGACGTTTATTCTGGTTAATTGTTAATCAAATCTATTTTTGTAAGAAATATGACACTGTAATGACATCTACAGTTTACCATATGAATTATTATTTATTACTTTTCTAGAAATTACATAAACTATATTGCTGAGATATGGAACAGATTTGATATTTTTTTGTATTCATTTTATTTATCGATAAAAATTTTGGCATTATAGCTATTAGTTGGAGGGCCACATGCGGTCCACGTTTGCTCACCCCTGCCCTAAGGGATGGAACATTTTGAGGTGGCAGTGAAAATGCCTTCATCTAAATTCTTCAGTGATGTTCAAATTCACGATGACATTATAGTGACAATGGTGTGATGTCATCAATTATGTAACAATGTATGATGTCATAAAATACTCCCACTGCATGATGTCACAATAACATAACAGTGATTGGCATCACACTGTTGCTGTGATGATATCTTTATAACATTATATTGATTGTTATAAAAAAATCACTAAATAGGCCAGTTGTTTAAATTGGACAATCACAGAGAATCATGCCATGTTTTACATAACATAACAGTGATTGGCATCACACTGTTGCTGTGATATCTTTATAACATTATATTGATTGTTATAAAATTCACTAAATAGGCCAGTTGTTTAAATTGGACAATCACAGAGAATCATGCCATGTTTAGCAGTTGTAGCTTCTATGATTTAGAAGATTATTTGATATAAACAAACAACCAAAAATATATATAAGATTCCATCTATCCTATCGTGTATTCCTTATGAAAAGTTCTATTTAATGAAATAAAGCTGAATTAATTAAATATTTCAAAACATATAAAAATTTAATCAGTGTCTTCCTAGTCAATTTAGGATAGATAAATAGTTAAAAATTATATCTATTTCAAAAAAATTAAGAATATATTAATAAATTAATCCAATAAATTCTGTTTCTGATGTTAATTAGTAATTTTTTCATTTCAAATTTGTTATGTAATTGTCATATTTGAAATTCTAGATTGTACCTTAAAATACTGAACAATCTCAAAAAGCTTCTTCAATATTTAAATAGAATTTTGTAAAAATTTAAAAATATATCCTGAAATGAAAGATTGAATTTTTTTAAACTTAATATATATAAGTTTCTTGTCTTTGAAAGGGATAATTCATTGGCAATCTTTTATATAACACAGTGAATTTAAAATATGTCTTTTGATAATTTGATTTTTTTCAATTATTTATTTATTGTTTGAATTTGTAAGTTTAGAAGTTAGTTTTTTCAACATCTTGCTTATATAAGTTTAAAAGTTACAGTATATTCATCTTCTAAACATATATAAGAAAAATATTGAAAAGTAATTATTATTTTGTAAACATACTTTTATAATATAGAACAGTATAAACAAATTATATCCATATATACTCATGCATAAACAAAGGAATTTTTTAAAAAATATTTTTTTGAAGGAGGAAGATAGGCCTATGCGTGAGGCAATCAAAAACTGGAAAATTTTTCCAAAGATTGTAAGATTCAATGACTAAGTTGCATTCCATTCCTATTGTATCTTAGTACCACTCGCATGATTCACCAGATTTTTTCATAATACTATCTTATAAATTCTTTCAAATTTTTTTTGGTATGTAGATTTTTATAGTTATTGAAATATTGGATATTACTTAAATATGATCAAAAATATATAATATGATCATGCTTCATCTTCTTTGCATTAGTAACTAGGACTGGATTTAGTTAGTGCAGGGCCTGATTGGATATTTCTCACAGTGTCCCTCAAAATATGGCTTATATGTATAAATAAAATAACTAATGTTTATAAATAAATTCATATTTTTTAATTAACTCTTTGACTGCTATGGATAGTTAATTTTGAATATCAGATTTACACTTCCTATGATCATGTGTTTGCTGTGTATTTTGATTAATTTTTTGTGTTTAAATCTTGTTAAATATTTTTGTTGAGATTTGAATATCACAAAAACTTTTAATATTTCTTTTGATATTTTCTGCTGAACAAACACTTCAATAAAATCATATTGTAAAGAAATGCAATATGATCACATCCTGATCTCCATCATCTTTTTATTTGTCTCATTTTATGTCACATTGTGTTCTACTTGACAAAAACCAGACTTTATTTATTTCAATAATAAACTGGATTTAGAAAATTTTTTAAATTATAAAAGAAATTATAGATTTATTACAATGAATATCATATTAAATAACACCAAGCACTTGAAGCAGGACAAACACAAGTTTATTATAATAGATTTATTACAATGAATATCATATTGTTCTAATACTTGAAAACTGGAGGATTGGCTTATACACAAGTATATTTGATGGATAATTTTTTCATTCAATTTATGTAATAATTTAGATTAAAATTACAGATCAATATACATATTTTGATTTCATGTTGAAATTTTTTGTTTCTTGATTTGATTTTTCATTCTGATAGACTATATTAATATTTAAAAATTAATTACATATTTTATTTATAGATTGTGGAAAATCACCAAATCAATATAGAAGGAAGCGGATAGTTGGAGGTCAAGAAAATGGACACCTTCCAGGTCAATGGACATCTTTAGCAGTTATTGGTAGTTTGGAAACGAATAAGACATGCCATGCAGTAATTATTTCACCATTATGGGTTTTAACATCGTCGCAATGTTTACAGTAAATTTCAGTTATTTAATTCTAGTTTTGAAAGTATTATTTAACAAACAGTAAATTTATCTATTTTATTATGCAGAACACGTCTAGCAAATGTAAATGAACTGCTGATACAGACTGGTATAATTGGATCAAATACATTTGAAAATTCAACACAAGAGAGGAGAGCAAGTTATGTTATTAATCATCCACATTCGTCGACACACAGATCACCTATACTCCGTGATTACGATGTAGCTTTGGTTAGATTAGAAGAACCTTTATTATTAAATAATTACGTTAATGCTATTTGTTTACCAGAAGAAGAAGTAAAACCAGGAATTACATGCTTTACGGGAAGTTTTGGAAGTCGAAAACCAAATGGTACATATAGATTTTTTTTATTCATTAAAATTTTTGAAATAAAAATACAATATATCCAAAATGCCACAATTTAGACTAGAATTACAGTTTGCATTGCTTTAAATGCTGCATCATTATAACATGTGCCCAATAGTTATTTTGCATTAAAATTGCAAGCAATAAATCTATATATAGCATTAGATAACTAATCATAATCAAAAGAAATCACAACAAGCACTTGAAGCAGGATAAAAAACTAATTTATTATTAGATATATATAATATGCGTGATCCAAATAATCCTAACCCAGCCAAACTTCCCCTAGAAGTTTATTTTTGAATTAACTGCCAAATTAATAATTATTTTTTAATTTACGCTACGGTGCCTCCATCTGTCGGATTAATAATTATTTATTTAAATTTAGGCTAAGGTAGCACCATTTATTATTTAATAATTGAACTTTAATTTTTACTAATTTCTTGAAATTAAAAATTTGCCTTGGCCTGGAATCGAACCAGGGACTTTGAGTTACTGTCCCGACGCCTTACCAGCTAGACTACCAAGGCACCAGCAGATTTTCAATTTTGGGATGTATATAATTTGGTATTATTATATTATCGCTGGTGTTGACGTAAGTCCGATAATACCTAAATTATATACATCCCGAAATTGAAAATCTGCTGGTGCCTTGGTAGTCTAGCTGGTAAGGCGTCGGGACTGTAACCCGAAGTCCCTGGTTCGATTCCAGGTCAAGGCAAATCTTTAATTTCGGGAAATTAGTAAAAATTAAAGTTCAATTATTAAATAATAGATGGCCCATCTTAACCTATAAATTTAAATAAATTATTATTAATTTGGCAGTTAATTCAAAAATAAACAACTAGGGGAAGTTTAGCTGGTTTAGGATTATTATTTTATAGCATTAGATATCTTAAATTTCATAGTAAAATTGAAATCTGTTCTTTGTCTGATATTAAACATAACAAATAATTGGTAAAATATTAGCACTAAACCCAAGAATGGATGTAAAACTATATTTTACATGAATATCCTGGATTTACTGTTAATACTGCATTATATACTAAGATATTGAAAGTTGAAATAAATTTAGAGTGAATAAGAATTTGTTGATTATGGCAGACGATTTTTGAATGTTTTGTGAAAAATGTAATGGCAATCTTCAAGAAAGTGAGAGATAATGAATAGAGACAAATGAGTTGCTAAAATAAAATATGAAATGTAGCAAGAGAGAATTTTGTTAATTCTTCATTTCATTGTTAAAATAATATACAGACAGTCTTTGACTTACAACAGGATTTGGTTTGAACTCTGCCATTGTAAGTCAGAAATGCCCAAAATTTATGAATTGCATACTACCAATATTTATTATTACACTCCACTTTATCATAATATACATACTCCTCTAGTTACAAACATTCTAGTTTTGAACACAAAATTTCATTTTCAAATTTCATGAAATTTCAAAAACTCTTTAATAATTTAAACAATACAATAGCAGAATGCTCTAACAACCAATATTATGTAAATTTGCACAATTAGTTATCCTGTTATAGTAGTATTTCAAGGCGGCGGACGTTACACAAAAACTCTCATTTTACAATCAAAACTTTTCATTCAAATCTGTGAAATAAGAAATTTCTAATTGGTACAGTTATCAAATATGTTACAAAATACAATATATAAAGTTATCTCAGTAGTTTTTAGGCCAAAATAACAAGAGTATCCGAGCTATAAACAAAACTTATGTATGAATTATGTTCATAACTAGAGGAGTGCATGTATAGTTAATGAACATAAAAATGTGAGAACAGTCACAAAAAGGATGCTTTTTGTATATTGGACCATTGTACTGCTCAGGAACTTGAACCAATTGTCAATTACATTGGCCAATAACAGAATTTATTGATGATATTGCTGTTGTAAGTACGAGTGGTAATAAGATGAAGCAATCCTAAGTCAAGAACTAACTTTGTAAAGTCAAAAATTTTAGCATAAGAATTTACTTCTAATATTTCAATAGGTTTTCTAAGGTAAACAGTATTTCAATTTGTATTGTTTACATCATATTTTTTGTCTATTTTCCAAAAGAAAATGAGGCTTATAAAATCACTATGTTCTTTCTTTGTTGTTTCTCACTAATAATCTTGAACTAATTAATGTAAAAATTAAAGTTAACCGTGTTGCCACATCTCTTAATCTTACAACTTCATTTATTATATTTACTCACATAATTCACAAACTTTTTTACCATATTTTGTAATCTAGACATACAGTGTGCGATTTCACTGAGAAAAGGATTATATGTTTTACAAAAAGTTTAAATCATGATAAACAGTGCTTTTTCTTATCAGTTGCTTTTTATTTAGCTAAAATATTAACTTACAATGCTACAGCATTAAAGCAACTTACAGTGTATTGTTTTTTTCTTCTTGGAACTGTAATCTACTTCAAATTCATTTTCTTACATCCACATTTTTTTTTCTATGCATCACAAAGCATCATTCTCATTGTCATTAAGTGTATTTGAAATTCTCTTCTTGGAACTGTAATGTACTTCAAATTCATTTTCTTACATCCACATTTTTTTTCTATGCATCACAAAGCATCATTCTCATTGTCATTAAGTGTATTTGAAATTCATAATATGGCAGATAAGGGGTTAAATAAAATCCTAAGACTACTCATATTATTAAAATTCAATATGTTAGTAAGGCTCTTCAAATATCAACATAACAGTATTTGCTAATTCATGGAACAAATTTTACAAAATACAGTATTAAATGTGTTAAATATTTGAAGATAGAGTGGATTCCGATTAATTGAGACAAATCTCAAAGAATGGAAACCAAACTAATAAACTAATACATAATTTATCGGAAACCAAACTAATAAACTAATACATAATTTAAACGCTTAATTGGGAGAAACCAAATTAATAAACTAATACATAATTTAAATGCTTAATTGGGACCAGTAGCAAAACAGGAATTTTCAATTTTTGATATATTTTAGGGATTTTTTGAAAATATGGCTAGACATACACTAATCTTTGCCAAGATGTCAAGAAAGGATTTTACACTCAAATAAAATTGCTTGGCAGAATAAAATTAAAAGCCAGCCATTTAATACAAGTTCTAATCTTTGCCAAGATGACAAGAAAGGATTTTACACTCAAGTAAAATACCTGGCTGAATAAAATTAAAAGCCAGCCATTTAATACAAGCCATCGTATGGATAAAATTAAAAGCCGGCCATTTAATGCAAGCCATGATAGACTCGCTGAAATAAACCAAAATCTATCATAATGCGTCTCCTACAACAAGAAAATCAAACTGCGTGAGGAGTGGGCATTACAGAAAGAATCCAGATGTTCAAAGAAGCATTAGATCAATAATTTTCTATAATTAGGGGGTGAGGCATGAATATCAGTCATAGTGCGTCTCCTACAACAACAAAAACAAACTGTGTGAGGAGTGGGCATTACAGAAAGAATCCAGAAGTTCAAAGAAGCATTAGATCAATAATTTTCTATAATTAGGGGGTGAGGCATGAATATCAGCAGCCCAGCATTGAAGAAGTTAGAGGAGATCGATAAAAAGCTAATAATTAGGTACCTATTTTAATAAAGCATTAAAATAATAATAATTTTAGATATCTATTTTAATGCTTTATTAAAATAGGTACCTAATTATTATTATTTTATCTATTATTTATTTACCTACAAATTACATATTTTATTTTAGAACATTATTTATTTACCTACAAATTACATATTTTATTTTAGAATTTATTATAACTAATTGGACAACTAATTACTTTACTAATTGGGACAGAAGCTTAATTGGGCCAGAATGCCTTAGTCCCAACGTGTCCCAATTAAACAGAATCCACTGTATATATTTTTAAAATTTATGGGAAAAATTCAAATGTGTGAATAATGCAAATAAATACAATATTTAAAAATGGTGGATATTGAAACTTGTTCATTTCTCTTAATAGAGATGATAAGGTCATGGACTATTAAATAGTGCAACTTCTGGTCTCCTTCAAATTGTTGATGTACAAGTATTTTATTTGTTCAACATTAATCATTCCAAAATAAGAGTGATTTTAAAAAAGTGATTATTTTTCAGTTTATTCTGTAATTGCTTGCTTTTGAATGTAATTATGTTGAAAATCATGCTCTAGGGCAGGGGTTCCCAAAGTGCGGCCCGCAATATCAGATCATCTGCGATCTTGAATTCATAGAGATAATTTACATTTTTACCACGATCTTGAATTCATAGAGATAATTTACATTTTTACAAAAAATAAATAAAATTTATCATATAATTAAAAAATTGTTCAGTTAAAAAATACATGTATAAATGCTTCCAAATATGTTTTCATCATTTGGAAGCATGCATATATATATATATATGCAAAAAACTTTCTCAATCACAAATACAGTGGTACCTCGGATCACGAACGTCTCAGTTCACGAACAAATCGGTCTACGAACACCATTTGCGAACAAATTTTGCTTCGCTTTACGAACGATGCTTCGGTTCACGAACACACACGCACGGAATGCATGGAGCGCACGTGACTCATGATATTGTTAAAAAAAACAACTGCACAAGTCACACCATTCAGATTGATGAATTTGTTTTTTTTTCTTTTTTATTTGCAATTATTTAGTTAATTTTTTAAAATTATTTTTGAAATGTGTTATTTTAAACAGTTTGTAATAAAAAGTAATTATTGTCATAAAAATAAAGAACGATTATGATATAAAATTTGTATAAAACTTTCTCTTGTGTCTACTTTTAATTGATTGGAACGTATTTTTCCCATAACACTTTTTTTTGGCCTGCCAAATATTTTGGAATCCATTCAACCGACTTAAATCAAGGCTCAATGATATTATTAAAAAAAAAAAAACTGCACAAGTCACACACTTCAGATTGATGAATTTATTATTTTTTATTTTTATTTGAAATTATTTTAGTAATTTTTTAAAATTATTTTTGAAATGTGTTATTTTAAACAGTTTGTAATAAAAAGTAATTCTGTCATAAATAAAGAACGATTATGCTATATAATTAGTATAAAACTTTCTCTTGTGTCTACTTTTTATTGATTGGAACGTATTTTTCCCATAACACTTTTTTTTGGCCTGCCAAATATTTTGGAATTTACAGTTTGGCCCACCTAGGCAAAACTTTGGGAACCCCTGCTCTAAGTTATATTTTATCTTAAAATAAATTCAATAAATTTGGCTAAAAATTGTAAAATGATAATTAAACAATCAGTATCTTTTTGATTTAATTTTGAATATAATTTTCTGCAAATAATTAGGGTATTACAAAATTTTTAAAGAGTAATTAATGATAAATTTAATATTAATTTATTTGTATAGTGAAATCTAACAAGTGATTATATTTTTTATTTATTCTAAGAATGGACTCTGATGAAATATCAGAGTCAACAATGGTATATTAATTATCATAATCAAAGCACCATTTTTGTCAAACATTTTGAAGAACTAAATAAAATTTTTGATTAAAACAGAATTTTTTGTGAAAGAATCTTCTCAAATAATTCAGTTTCAATCAAAATGTATATAATTTTATAAATTATTCTCTGTTATCCTTAAGAACATACAAAACAACTTACCTTTAGAGTAAGTATTCCGAATGTTCAAGTAACTATCTATGTTTCTCACTTTAAATTTGCTTATTTATATCAGTTTATTTTATTAACTGATGCAATGAAGCTTTAGTATTACACAAAAAAATTTCTATTATACATTTAACATATAGTGTGTTAAATGTATTATAAGAAATGCAACAGAATCACAATAATCCAACTTTCCATATTATTTTTACATAATTGAAAAATAAAACTTTTTTGTTGAATTCTGACAAGACTTTGCCATTCAGGAATGAGGACAAATATAATTCCTAATCATTTACTTTATAAAAAAAATAATTATATTTACTTTCTCAAATTTAATGTTAATTAGAATTTAATTGTTTGTTCTTGAATTAAATTTTGAATTATCTGAAATTTTCATTAATTCACTATTATTGAATCCTATTTAGATCAAATATTCAAGATTCTATTGTATTATATATACAAAATCTACAATAATTTCAATTTTATATAATAAATCATATCTAACTAATAAGAGAAATAAAATTTACTGAAATTGTTCATTTTTTACCTTTAAATTTAGAACCTCCACCTGAACCGCCTTCTCTCAGTCATCTTGCAGTTGTTGTATATAATCGAGATGAATGCAATCAAGTGAATCATTACAATAATAATGTAAAAGCTACTATGATATGTGCAATAACTACAGAAGGAACTTCTTTATGTAATGTAAATAAAAAAACTTTATTAATATGAAATATTTTTGTAAACTATGAAAATATTTAATAATTTTATATTTTTTTTATAGAATGACGATGGAGCACCTTTAATGTGCTTATCGACTACAAAAAATTGGCATGTTGCTGGAATATTGTCCTATCAGCATAATTGTGGAATCTATTATAAACAACCATCAGTTTTTTCAAATATATTTGGAATGAAGAGTTTTATTGAAGTTATTATTGGCAAGAACAAATATAATATTACTTATGATAGTGCATTCTATACTACATATGAACCAACTACAGAATTTCCAAATGATACAACTACTGATTTCACAAACATGGATTTGAAAGTTTCTGTAAGCAGTGCTGATGTTATTTATACAAGCACCATAACAACTGAAAGTAATAACTACACAACTTTATTAGTGGAGCGAGAATTTGATGATGCTGCTACACAAACAGAAGATAAACAATCTTTGACATTTTTCAGCATAGTTGATAACACAACAGTCATTGATGAAGCAAATAGTAGCAGTCAAGAATCTTCTGTCTGGAATATAAAACAAGAAAATAAATCTGAATCAACTGAAAATTATTCGTTCATTCAAATTTTAGATGAAAATGTTACAGTTTTTACTATCGAAGAACCAAAAACTATTGCAGATATGTCAGATTCTATTGTTGAAGATAATTTATCAACAATTAGCAATGAATTCATAAATAATTCAACTTACGAGAATGAAAATTTTACTTTTGACGTGCAACTAGAAAATAATACTAATCAGTCTGATTTAAATAAAACTGAAAACAGTGCAAACTTACTTACAAATGAAAATAAAGTTGACAAAAAGAATATTTCAACTGAAAGTACAGAAATTTTAAATATTACTGATACTTTAGATGGTACAGTTACAGAATTTCAAACTTCTACTGAACTATCACATTCTGCTTATGTTTCAAATTCAGAAAATGAAAATCATAACTCCACTGATCTTTATTTAAATACAGACAAGTCGGAAGGGAATAATTATTCAGAATCAACTTTAGAACATATATCAACAGAGTTTACTACTATAGAGAGTATATCAACAATATCTTCTGAAACAACAACTCTGATTGATGAAAACATTTTAACTGAACAATATCAACAGTTGTCAAAAGAAGAATTATTTAGGGATTTTCAAACTAATGTGCCTGCAAATGAGGAAGAATTGTTTAGTAATAACTCAAGTATCGAAAACTGGAATAAATCAAACCAAACAACATACGAAGAGAATATGTTTACTGAATCAGTAATTAACATTACTCAGTCTGATATTTTAGAAACCAGATTTTCTGAAATAACAACTAACTCAAGTAATAATCTAGTGAATAATTCAATAAGTTTAATTCAACAAGAAGAAAAATCAAGTACTCTATCAACAGATAAAATCAATTCTAGTAAGATAAATGATTTCTTTTCTAAATTAAATTATAAATTTCTTATTGATTTCACAAAAAATATATTTCTATTTAGTATGTGGTTCACAAAAGCCAGAAGAATCGTACATCGGTATATTAAAAACAAATATGACTTTGTGTATGGCAAGTATTATTAGTTCACAATGGGTCCTTACTTCATATCAATGCTTGCTCAATCGGTCAGTTTCAATAAATAATTATAAATATAGGATGTTTCAAAGTTAAAATAGCCGATTTTCTAAATTTAAAAAGTCTTATATTTTATTTTTGGATTATAGATTTTATTGAAAGTAAATAGCATATTTAATTTTTTTTTTGAAATTTTCTTTAAAAAAGAAAAATATCAATTATCTTCTATTTGATAATCATTTTGAAACATGCTGTATATGTCTGTGTATATATATTTTACAAATTTTTATAGTTTTTGCATTTTTTCATTTTTAAATTAATTAATAAAATTTGTAATTTTATTAATAGTGATAATTCTACAAACAGCACATTATGGACGTTTCATACAATAACATCTAACTTTTCCGTGAAAAATATTTTTAGCCATAATAATGATATTGCTTTGGTGCAATTAGATAGTTTCAATGATAGCATAACATCAGTATTGTGCCTGCCAAAATCTAATTTAACCGATGAATGTTTGATTGCAGTTTGCAACGGTTCAAGAGAAGGTAATTTATTTTTTGTTATTGGAAAATAATTATTATATTTACAATATGGTCTCCCAACCTATGTAAGATTTTTTTTTATATAAACATTATATAAACCAGATTTATATGTATTATTGCATAATCATTGCAAAATTATAAATGTTTTATAGTGTATATATAAGTTTATGGATGTTCAAAACACAAAAGTTGCATATCACAGTCAAAATATACAGCTAAATCCAGACAAAATAAACAATTTAATTAAACAAAATTTTATTTAACAAAAAGAATAAAATTATCAAAATTATCATTTGCACATTAATTTGGGATCCCTTTAGATTAAAATTACTCGATGTAATTCCCTTCTGCCTCAATTACTGCCTCGATCCTGTGGCCTCACTCACACCCAATGTTTTTGCCAACTGCCTGAGAGATTGCCCTGGGTCCTCTGAGATGAGCTCTTGAGCCCTTTGGACAATTTCCGGTGTGTTTGACGATCTCCCCCTGGAATGACTCTTCCTTGCCGGGTTAGCAGAAC
Source organism: Olivierus martensii (assembly GCA_000484575.1). Classification (NCBI taxonomy): domain Eukaryota; kingdom Metazoa; phylum Arthropoda; class Arachnida; order Scorpiones; family Buthidae; genus Olivierus; species Olivierus martensii. The sequence goes on from AYEL01080889.1 coordinate 16,179, forward strand.
CTTCTTCAGACTTATCTAGCAGCAACATCATAAACTGTCGATCTTGGATAGTTAAAGAACCGAATTATTTTGGAAGGTGAACGTCCAGTGCAAAGGCCTTTGATTAACTCAGATATATTATGCACTCGATCTTAACTGATCAGCTATTTTGTACTTATCCTCAAACGCATCGTCTGTCTGGCTTACTAAAACGTCAGCAGCATCGTAGCACTGACGTAAAATATGGCGGGAAATTCAATTTGAAATTTGTCTGGATTTAGCTGACGCACCCTATATTTTGATGATAATATAACAGAAGAAATTTTTTTAGACATCAAGATATGTTACGGTCCTTGTAATTGGATTTTTATTATTATTAGACTTTGAATACTTTTCATTTAAATTGCCACTAACAGACTTTTAACTCTAATTTTCTGAAATTGAATTAAGTATTTATCACATAATATCAATGTCATTATAAATCAAACATCATTATGCAGGAAACTCAAAATAAATCTTTAATTTCAATTCATCTACTGAGTCATCTTTGCTCATCACATAATATCAATGTCATTATAAATCAATCATCATTATGCAGGAAACTCAAAATAAATCTTTAATTTCAATTCATCTACTGAGTCATCATCAGCCAAAAATATTTCTATTACCACCACCTGTCATTTGAATAGATTCAAATTTTTAACTAAAGAAACCATTAGCAATAACATATTCAAATATTTTAAACTAATTACCCAAAATTGCATAGTTATATAAAAAAACTTAACGAAATCCAGCAATAATAATAATAATAATAATAATAATAATAATAATAATAATTAATAAAATCCAAAACTAATCTATACCGTCGTTTTGAACAATGGTAAAAAAAAAGCAATGTTTCAGAGAAACTATATATAATGAACTCGTAGCAGAGAGGCTAGGCTCTAAGGAGTTGTCAATGAATAATGAAACGTAATTATCCTTTTTTGAACAATGGTAAAAAAAAAGCAATGTTTCAGAGAAACTATACATAATGAACTCATAGCAGAGAGGCTAGGCTCTAAGGAGTTGTCAATGAATAATGAAACGTAATTATCCTTTCTACAGACTTCTGTCTTATAATTCCCTTGCACAATCTTAATATGAAATTTATTCTGTTGGTCTTCTTTCTTCCTTTAGCTTTAATCCTAAATTCTTATCACTCAACCTTTATTCTATGTGTAGCTCATTTAACAGGCCATGTTTAGTGATGATAATGTCATCTACATAACATTTATATAATTTTCTTTCTCAAAGTCTTCTATACTGTCTTTTTCTTTCTATCTAATTACTAACTCTGCTAAGATTCCAGCAAAAGGGCTTTCTATACAGACATCTGTATTCTGTAAGTAGTGTTTTTTTATTAAAAGTAAAATATGACTGGTGTGTCAGCATGTAGCATAAATTCCTATGTAAATTGAAGTCTACACTTAGAAAAGCTTGATTTCAAAATTATTATTTGATGAAGTTCCCGAATTTACTGCTTTAGTCGGTATCTCACTGATAAATTTACTATTTTACAGCACTAATAAGCAGACCAATATGATTCTATAACTTTTTATTATGAGAAATGTTTTTGGCTTAAGCCATCTTCAGCTCTTACAAAAGCATTTGAGTTGCAGAACAAATTATTTTAGAACAAAAAATAATTTGTTCTGCAACTCAAATGCTTTTGTAAGAGCTGAAGATGGCTTAAGCCAAAAACATTTCTCATAATAAAAAGTTATAGAACCATATTGGTCTGCTTATTAGTGCTGTAAAATAGTAAATGTTTATTTGATGGAAACAAAATAATTAGCATACAATCAATATTGCAAATGCTCATATACACACAAAATATACATAAGACAATCTTATCTTCAAAATGATATGAAATTTTTAACGATTAATTATAAAAAGTTTTTACATAATATTTGGTATCATTATTAATTCAAAAATAAATAATAATCATTTCCTAATAAATTTTATAAAATGAAAAGCATGTTACTTTTCCACAATCTCAGTTTTTTTTCTTTTTTTCAGTTTTTCAAAATCTTCTCTGATTATTACACTATTCATGCATATGTTCTAGTTACTTGCAGTTCTTATTACTTTTTTTTTACGATCAGAAATTTCCTGCTAAAATGGAATCACTTTAAGTGAATTTTCTAATCCCAATCAGTCTCAGATAATGGGAACCCCTGTATATAATCATTTTTTATGACTATTTTTAATAATTTATCATCATTATTATTATTTTAATCTAAAATTATTTCACAGGCACTAATGATATTAATTACCAACCTGTTTCCATCGCATCTACTGAATATTGTAACAGTTCCTATATTGAAGAAAATTTATCAACCAGTTATATCTGTATCAACAATACTAATTCTTTATGCCAGGTAAAATATTTTAAAATCAAAATATATTACATATATATACATTATTATTTAGATATAAATTATATATAGAATTTTTTAAATTTATGCAGGATGGAACACCATTGATATGTACAGATTCTGAAGGATTGTGGTATCTGAATGGAATATCAAAATCATTACCTTACAAAGCTATGTCAGAAGTTTACGTTGCCATTTCGTCATATCTTCCTTGGATACATTCAGTTATTGATTAATATAATATTGCTAAAGATCAGAACTTTACCATTTATTAATGGACAATTCAAAAGGAATTGCCCAAGCACAAATAATTGCCAAGAGATGTACAGGACTTTTTAGAATTCTTATAAATTTTCTTGCTATTAAGTTTTTTTAATAAACCAATGTAATATAGCTACATAATTACTGAAATACCTATTAGAAAAATTGTCAAAGTTAATCATTTTATATTCAGAAAACAAACAGTTTTAAAAGTTTCTTCAGTCCAGATTAGTTGCAGCAAATACAAAACCTGTTTTAAGATAAAATAGATAGTTTTTGCCTGTGATGTTTTGTGTATTTATCACGTGTGTCTTTGTTAAATTTATTTAAAAGTGTTTCAGAGCACAGACTCTAATGCAACTACTTTGTATCACTATCAGTGATGCTTTATGTAATTTGTATTATAGCTTCACTTTATAATTGGAAATTCATTTTATCAAGTAATTAAATCATTTTAATAAAAACATTTTTGTATTATATAATAATACTTCAAATTAATTTCATAATAAAACTGTCTTTATTCCACCTCAGAAAAAAAAAGAAAAAAAAAAAAAACAAAGTGCAAATATTACAAGGGACTGACAAAAACCCTAAATGTTTAAAAAAATACAAAGTGCAAATATTACAAGGGACTGACAAAAACCCTAAATGTTTACAATTTTATAATAGTTAGATTTACCCTAAAGACCATGAAAATAACTTTATTCATGATCTAAAAATAATAACAAAAATGCACGGATGAGCAGTTACATAACATATGAAGGTAGAAATTAAAAACAAATACATGTTTTACATGCACACATGGGGATTAAATGGAAATGACATTGGATGTACAGTGTGTGATTTCATTTCTATTGTAGAATTTGGTGCACATTGCTTTGGATGAGGAGTGTTGTGCTGTAACGAAACTGGAATAACTTGTCCTCCCTAGAAAAAAATAATAATGATATATATATTATTTGTGGTCGTATTATCTTATATAATTATTATTATTCATTACTTAGCAATAATATCATACTTCTAGAATTTTTCAGAGCATATCTTAATTTGACAAAGAAATTTAAAAATACATACTTTAAGCTGATAAATACCAAATTAATTTTAATAAATATCTTGAATTTTTCTAATAAATTTTTAAAATTTTTACATTATCATTCATTCTGGTTCTCCTATCTGTTGCAATTATATTAATTTACTGAAAAATCTAAGTACTACACTATTAGTTGGATCCCAGATGCATTTAAGACTGCTTCAGCAAAGTTTGAAGATTTTAGTTTTATTGCCAAAAAGATCTATAAAGAATCTATTGTACTTTTTTATTCTATGAATACTTCTAATCATGTAACTATAAAAATACTTATATCCTTGTATGAAATTACCCTTTAACAACTGTTGGATTAAAAAAGAGAGAGTGCATTCATTTCCTAAAAAGTTCTCTCATTTTCTGTCATGTGACAAAGTTTTATGATGTTTTTATATGCATTCTGCAAAATTTTTCTTCATATTTTTCTTTTGCCTTTTCATTCTTGCATGATTCTAACATAGCAAAAATGTCTGTAGGTACCAATGACTAGCTTACCTCGAGTTCTGCACTCATAAATATTATTTCGTTAAGCATATCAAATCATATAATAAGCAAGGCAACCACCGAGTAATCAACTTACAAATTTTCAGTGAAACTTGCATATTGAAATTTTTAAATCACTAGCTTTTTTTATATTCTATTTGTTGATATATTGGTATTTTATTTCTCATATCTTAAATAATTCATATTGAGGAGAAAATACAATTAAACTCATTTACGACAAGCATGGAAACAATAAGATCACAATAATACAATGAGTGAATATTAATTTCATGTTTTAATGAGCAATTTCTTGGATATAATAAACAAAACAGTTCCTATTTAAAGAATCAATCAAATAATTTTTGTCTTAACTTTATTATAAAAATGAGTGAAAATTTAAAAATTATATGAAATTTAATATTAAATATTCCATTGAAGATTTTAACTGTACCAGATTCGTTTTATAAAAAACGAATTCTTGCCTATCAAAATTAGAATCAAATTTTGTAATATGATTTTCATTTTGTTTACAATTATCAGTTAATCTTATGATATTCCTTCTTTATTGTAGCATTAAACAAACATAAATTATGCCATATACAATCTTTATGATATTCCGGTTACAATACCAAATTTTATAAATTATCTACATAATTACATTTTGTGAGCTTGAAAAGAAAATTATATAAGTATATAATTTATAAAATTAAAAAAATTCATGCAATATTCCTATTTGATTTTTATTAAACCAAATATAGCTGCTAACAACTGCAGGTGAAATTTTAGAAAATTTTTTCTTATTTGAAGCTCCACTTTAGCATTATTCAAATACAAATTAAAAGATAGAAGAGTAAAATCAAAATGGGCAAAGAAAGTTTCATTTCAATGAACATAATGAAAACATAGCCAGTCAACAGCACACTGATCACGATAGGTTTATATCAGGTCTTGACTACCTCCACCACTGTATTAAAATTTTTTGTAATAGTATAAACTATATTAAAAACCAATAAAAATAACATTAAACATTATATAAACAATGAAAATTTATGCTGCATATAAACTGCATATATTTTTATTGTTTATATAATGTTTAATGTTATGCATGTAAATTGCATGTTAAAAATGTGTCTAGGAAAATGCAAAACAATATTTTTTGATAGGTAATTTGTTTAATTTAAAACAGAAATAAAAGAACTTCTGTAACTATCAATCACAGTTTAATTACCGTATTACTTCAAATTTAACCCACATTTTTTATTCAAATTTTGAAGACATAAAATTTGGGTGCAGCTTAAATTCAAAGCGAATATTTTAACATCTTATATCTTTTTTTCCAATTTTAAAATCCTACTGTGGTTTAAATTTGAGGGCGGCTTAAATTTGAAGTAATACAGTAATTAAAATTGCATTTTATAACACCATTTATAGAAAACTGAAAAGACAGCAGAAAATGTAAAGCCATAAACAATATGGCAGACTTCTGGTTGTTAATGGCCATGTATAACTAATTTTTATTTTTACTGAAATTTCAAATAATCTTTCCTGTTCATATGGCAGAGTTTCAAAATTAGAATAAAAAAGTAAATATGATATTAACCTCTAAAAAGGCATATGTAAAATTATTTATATACATCTGATGTTGCTGTGTTCTCAGGTGTAGCAAATAAAAGTTATGACAAAAAAATTCTTCTCAGACGGGTGATACTTATCAAATTGAATTTTATTGTATGTCCAAACTTCTAGCAGAATTAACAAGATTGATCACTGATCACATCATCTGCCAGGCACAAAACAAAAAATAAGAAATGAAAATTTCTAGAAGAAAGGAAATATTGCAATATATCTGGGACAGATAGTGAAAACAATTAGATTATGTGAAATTTCAGAGGTGTAAAAGTACTAAGGAAACTGGATTTATTAAAATCTTCAAAATCGCATTCAAAAAAATATTTTACATTTAAATGGCTGATTTTGTATTTTGAATGCAATTTGCATTTTGTTGCAAATTCATAATCAATAAAAAATTAATTAATCAATGATGAAAAATGAAAATACAGAAGTACACATTGTTTGGATATATTTATGGCCACTTCCACCATTGTGATGTTATTTTAACAACAGTGTCACTGAGTGGTGTTAGGGAAATTCTGTTCCACCAATCGTTAAACCTAACAGTTTTGTCAAAATGTAACAATGGTCTCAACCACTATTAAGACCCATGTCAGAGCATTCAAACACAGCAAAACGTACTTTGGCTTGATATATCTATTGTATTATACTAATAATAATAAACAAAATTAAAAAACAAATTTGAATATCTACTGAATTTAATTTGCTTTTCAAATTATCAAATAATTATATATATGAAGTGATTGTCTTGAAATAAGTTGTTAATATTATATGTATGAATAATACCTTTCTATTGGGTTCTTAAAAATAGTATAGATTGGTAGATTATATGAATTAATTTGTCAAAGGAACTGTGCATTTTCCAAGATATACAGTTATTTTTGAGATAAATCTTTACTAATGAATCTTACATTTTCATTTTTCAACAACATATATTCGGGAGGATATTTATAATAAATATAGCAATCTCACCTTTAATAACACCATATATCTCGGAAAATCCACCATTTAAAATTATTCTGAATTATCGGGCTTTCGATGTTGTTTACTTTTAACGGTAGCCATCTTGGCTTGTGCACATGATGTGATAGTGTCATTTCTTACCATGTGCTTTAATTTGACGAATAGGCACTTAACTAGGAACATGAATAATAATCATAGTGTCAGCTAATCGCTATCAGTAAATATCGCTAACGAAAGTTGTGATGGAACGATCTGTTATTAGCTATTGTTGTTCAATGTTGTTTACTTTTAACGGTAGCCATCTTGGCTTGTGCACATGATGTGATAGTGTCATTTCTTACCATGTGCTTTAATTTGACCAATAGGCACTTAACTAGGAACATGAATAATAATCGTAGTGTCAGCTAATCACTATCAGTAAATATCGCTAACGAAAGTTGTGATGGAACGATCTGTTATTAGCTATTGTTGTTCACTGACAATGTCATTTACTGACAGTAGTGTTATACAAGGTTGGTGGAACAGACACTTAACATATTATTGCTATTGTGAAAAATCATCATCTCTATTAATAATTTATTGTAAACTACAATAACTCGTTTACTGACAGTAATGTTATACAAGGTTGGTGGAACAGACACTTAGTTATTGCTATTGTGAAAAATCATCATCTCTATTAATAATTTATTGTAAACTACAATAACTGTTATTATTAAAACTGTCATAACATTACTGTTCATGAAGAATTTTGTAGATTTATGATCAGGAAAACCTTTTTATACTGGTTACAACAGATTGGAATCTTATCTGTATTCACCAAATCTTTTAGAGTCAGTAATTATCAACTGTTTTAATTTTTTAAGATTTAATGAAAAAGTGTTTATAATCTAATTTGCTTACTGTTAAAAATAACACTTATATGCCAAAAGACTGATGAAAAAGGTAAAACAACCAAATGCATATCTAGATCTGATGTATCTGTGAATAAGTCTTATATTCCTGTTCTATTAAGAATCTGTCTCATCTTGTCCTTGATTGAAACTTGAGGGTTCACCTTTTAGTAACAACTAATCTACTTAAAGAATGATTCCCATGATTATCTCTAAAAATGGATTTTTAGTAGTCAAAACAAAATGATGATATATTCAACTCAATCCTATTTTCAAAATAATTCTTCACAATGATTCTTCCTTCTATCATGAAATTTTGTATGCCATTTTTTTTCTTTTATTAAACTAGAATTATTACTTTATTATATTACTAAAGTACTACTCTATTCATCAACTCAATCCTATTTTCAAAATAATTCTTCACAATCATTATTCTACCATGAAATTTTGTATACCATTTTTTTTCTTTTATTAAACTAGAATTATTACTTTATTATATTACTAAAGTACTACATTCATTACATCTTCCTATAAATCTCTAACTAATGTCATATTTCTGATGATAATATATTTTGTATCAAAAAAGATTTTAGATAATGTATACTAATTTTGATACTAATTCAATGTTCAGCAAATTAAATACAAATAAATTTCATTATCCTCAAAGATTAGTATTAGAAGGCATTTTAGAAAAATCAAAATTGTAAAAAAATTTTGATTCTTCTAAAATGCCTTCAATACTAATCTTTGATAATATTGAAATTTATTTGCATTCCAATTGCTGAATTTGCATCAAAATTACTATATATTAATTTTGTTGCAATTTCTTCAATAAATTTTAAGAAAAACACTTTTGATCTCAGTTGGTATTTTCATTATAAGCTACTTTTTGATATCTACAAATAGAAATTAATCAATTCTTGTTATTAAGAATCATTGTTTGTTTGTTAATCATGGAATTATACACTTTTCAATTTAATTTTTGGCAACTGCAGTAAATATATATGCAATATTTATAACATATTATATACTTGTGTATAAGCAGAGGAATTTTTCCCCAAAAAATTTTAAAGAAGGTGATCAGTTCATGGTGGAATCAAAAATTACAAAATTTTTTACAAGATATAATTTGCTGGGTCAGTTACATTGCATTTTTGTCATGACTTCGCATGATCCACTATATTTATTTCTATCAAAGATACTATCTTACTGATTTTTTTGATTTTTTTATATATTTGAATATGTATGACTATACACAAATTAACGTTTTTGTAGATATTTAAATATTGGATACTGCACAAATATGATCAAAAATATAAAAATGCAGTATGAAATATATATAATATATATTTCATACTGCATTCTTTTTCAATCCTCTTTTAATATACCATATGATACTACAAGCATAAAGAATTAGACATTTTTAGAAATAAATATGGCTGGATGTGCCATTTTATTTCTAAAAATGCCTATTTCCAAATATGCAGATTGATATGAATGTTCATATTTAAATAAATTAAAAAATATTAATATACTGGGCACTTCATAATGTAAGCTCCAGGGAGACCCCCAATAACACTTTCCAAGATAATTATTCTGTTGCAATTTTATTATGTTTGAGACCTGAACGATCATAATTTTATTTCAAAATTCGTCTAAAAATTTAATAATTATTTATCACCACATTTGGCAAAGTTTTATGACAGGAAATAGAGTCAGAACCTTCAACACAAAAAACGGAAGATCAGATAAAGAAAACTCTTTTTTTTTTTTTCAATTTTTCCTCTTTTGTATGTAGTCATCAATGAATCACAATTAATCAGCAGCAACAGTTATTGTATAAAAAGACCTCAGTTCTGCTTGAAGTTGTTCTCGGTTTTGGTCAGCTCAACCAGATGGACGCTGTTGGAGAGCACCGGGTTCCCGTCGTGTCGTTCCTGTCCAGGGGATGGACATCAACGTATCCAAGAAACTGGACAAGGGAAGATATGGACAAATGCAATACATTTATATCAACGTAAGAAAGAATAAAAGATACAATCAACAGTTCCCACTAACTGGGTGGATGAAGGAACTTACTCATATCATCTTGGCTGAAGGAAGTCACCTTTACGATAAAAGGATTGTATTATTTTTATTAATTCATTCAAAATTGACTGTCGAAGATAAGGAAGAAAAACTACCATAATATGAAGACGACTATTTCAGGTATATACTTCAAACATCTCTACTCACTTCGAACTTTCGACTCTCTTTCGATTCAGACGTTTGTTTCATTAACTATCGTTCATATCTCAACATAGTTATTTGTTCTCGGTTGTTATTTTATTCTATCAATTCATTTAGAATTTGTCAATCTTCTAACTTTATTGTTAAATAAATTTTTTTTGCTTTTGTTAATAAGTGTTAAGTCAGTCTTTTGCACCCGGAGCCCTGTGCCTCTTATTCACATGACTTTATTCTAAAATCATATCCAAATTAACATAGGCTTATATCTTTCATCATCCTGACATGTTGTGTTGGAGAATCACATTAAACTTCTCCTTGGTGTCAGGAACCTGACATATTCATCGGCCCAACCCACTGCGGATTCTTACAATAAATATCTTTTTTAATAAATAAATAATACTAATGCACATATCATTAGTTAATATTAAATGGAAACATAGTGAATTCTGATATTTTGACTGACAATTTGCACATTTTTAGATAGTTCTGAACATTTAGAAAATATATGATTACAATTAATAATAAACAGCTCTAAGGCAGGAAACACTATAAATACTTTAATGTTAAATATTATCAATGTATTAGAAGCGCTTTCGATTTAAATTATAATCCTCATCAGCGATAACAAAATTTCCGAACAGTAACCGAAGTTCCATAGAATGTCTTTGATTTTTTGTATTTATTCTAGCTGGCTCAGCCATTGACTACAAATATATGATTATTTTGTAGCTGATTTTGAACATCAGATTTGCACTTCCAATGAGTGCCTGAGTACTGATCAATTTTTCATTTCCATCAGTTGTAAAAAAATTTCGATTGTATGTTTTGATTCTGATTTATTATTATTTAAGCTTTGTTAAATATTTTTGTTGAGATTCAGAAAGGATGAAGAATTTTAATATTTTCTTCTGAACAAATATTTCAATAAAATCATATTATAAAGAAATGAGACATGACACAATTGCATCCTGCTATCCATCCAGCTTTATCTTCATGTCATTTCACTGCTATAAGTCTGGCATTTTTTTCATTTATTCCAATAGTGAATTGGCTTTTGAAAATTTTTTCAACTGTACAAAAATTATCTATTTATTTCAATGAATATTATATTATTTTAACACTTGAAAGTTGGGGATAAACTGACTCTCCAATTTCCATTTCTTTCAACTTATATATGTGCATATATGTAAAATTTAAGATAACTATACAATATTAAAATGATTACATATAATAATGATAGAAATTCTATTATTTTTTTTAAATTATTAAGCATGTTTTATTATTTATCATTTCTGAAAATTATTATGAATTAGAAGAAAAATAATGGAAACTTAAAATTATAGTCATAATTCAACCTAACTAGGAGATTATTTAATCCAAATATTCCTAACTAGCCAAATTATACTCCTAATGACTTATTTTTGAATTAAGCTGCCAAATTAACAATTATTTATTAATTACATTTTACACTTTCATCATCTATTGGTTTAATAATTAATTATTTTAAATTTAGGCTAAGATGGTGCCATCTGTTATTTAATAATTAAACTTATAATTTTTACTAATTTCCTGAAATTAAAAAATTGCCTTGGCTTGGTAGTTTCTAACTATTAAACTACTAGGCTAAGGTAAGACTACCTGTTAGATTACCAAGACTGCTGATATCTTGGTAGTCTAACTGGTTAAGGAATTGGGACAGTAACCCAAAGATCCTGATTCAAATCCAGGTCAAGACAAATTTTTAATTTTTGGGAAATTAATAAAAATCATATAGTTTAATTATTAAATAACAGATGGCACACCTTAGGCTAAATTTAAAATAATTAATTATTAAATCAATAGAAGGCAGCACCATAGCATAATTAATAAATAATCATTAATTTGGCAGTTTAATTCAAAAATACGTCACTAAGAGTATAATTTGACTAGTTAGGAATATTTGGATTAAAATTATAGGTTAGGTGGAAACTATGTCATGAATACAGGCAGTTCCCAAATTATATATATGGATCATTCCACGAAATTTTATGTAAGTCAAAACATACATATGTCAGAGCATAAATTATACAGTATTAATGTATCACAATGATGTAATATTAAAAATAGTTATATTAAAGAATAAGTACAAAAGTCACATGGTAAGTTGCTTACAACCTTGGAGAATCCAGAATCAATTCCAAGTTCTACACCTCCAGTTTTTCTGGAGGACTGGGTTCGAACCCAGCTCATTATCTAAAAATAATCCTACATAAGTACAAATCTATGCATGTCAGATCTATGTAAAATTTGGGAATTGTCTATATTCCTGCAGTTATAACAATAGTGATTAGATGAAAACAAAAATGAAGATCAACTATTAAAAAATATTTATTGCTGCTAAAAATTCACTAAATCCATTTTGGAAAATTGTATTTTCCTCTTTTAGTATTTTTAGTTTTACATGGATTTAGAAAAATAATTAAACTTAAGATTGTAAAAATGATGATGATGATGGAAAGATAAGATATTTGGCAGTTATTCATTTCAGTAAAGATATATATGTGATATTATAATATCATAACTAATAGAGTCAATAGACAAAATGAAATGCTGAAATAAATAACTGCCATATTTTGCAGTCTTTTCATCATCATTTTCCAACTTCAAATGTAATTTTTTTTCAAAATTCATATAAAACTAAAGAGGGTACAGTTTTCCAAAATGTATTTTTTTAATTGATTTTTATCAGCAATAAATGTTTATTACTAGTTGAGTTGATCTTTGTCTTTATCTTTGTCTAACCTCTGTTGCTACAATTGTGGGAATATTCATACAGTACAATTTCTGCCCAACTTTATTATTTCATTATTATTCGTGTTATTTATTCAAAACTGAAATTTATATAATGCATTTTACCTGTAGAGTATAATTAGCACCAAGAATTTGGGTAGAAGGATGTGGAGATAATCTGACATCAGTTTGTTGGATGGTGGATGTTGGTGGTTGTGATATATTTAAATTTCCATTTTTTCTTCTTGTTCCCAACTGATCCACAGGAAACTGGCATTTGATTTTTCTTTAATCATTTACATATAGTTTAATTCATTTATTATGTAAAAGATGCTTCAGAATAATTTTCTTTTTAAAGACTTGATTGTTAAAGAAATGAGATCAACAATTGAAACAGAAAAACAAAATGCAATCTCAGAAGTTAGGCGGCAGTGTGAACTTGAAATGAGAAAAAATATTGAAGAAACAAAGAAAAAACAATGGGTAAATATTTTTTATTTAAATATAACTGGTCTTTAGAATTTTTGATTATTAGAACTAGGTTTTTTGTAACTTTATTATAATAAAAATACAATAGATTGTAGGAAAGGAGTGCTTTAAAAACTAAAAGAGACTAGCACTACAATCACTAGTAGTCTATTGTGCATAGTGATTGTGTTTTTTCAAACTTTTTATGTTCTTGAGAATCAGGAATTCCCAAATTAGTAATTAATTAATTTCTCAAGTTTTGAAATTCCCTTTCGGAAATTCTCAAGAATCACGAGAATTTAAAAAATGTTTAGTTAAAAAAATAGCTGTTTTTAATAAGAATAAAAAGAAAATGGAGGCAGAAAAAATTACATAAAATGAAAACAAATAATATTGGTTTGTTTTATATTTGTCTTTTATTTAATAGTTTAATTATATTGAAAAAAATGGATCACATTTCAATAATATTGAAAAAATAATAGTATTTGTTTTACAACAGTTTTATTAACAGTTTTTATTAAAATAGCTTTTCAATACACATAGTCTATTTGTTTATCTTCTAAATGGGTCTTGTGTTTGGATACAAAACTTCCAGTAATGGAATTTTTGTGCCCAATCTTATATAGATGCATATGAACTTTATAGCCTATATGACTACTTATTTTTTACACATCACTATATTTGACTATCTAGACTAGCAGATACACCTCTTAGGAAACCTCTTATTTTGACTATGTAATTTTCTAAGAGAGCTCTATAGTCGCTGGCCATTGAGTGAAGATGGAGTTTTGGGGAATGATTGAGGGTTAGCTATCCACTCATCCTCTGATATACTATATCAGATCACATTCCATTATATCCCCTATTTACCATAGACATTATTAGATGTCATTGTTACTTTGGCAAACCACTGAATGGGGAAAAAAACCAGATATTTTGTTTTGGTTTTGTTATATAAATGTCATCACAAATCTGCCTATGGCATAATATGGTAGGTCTACAATAAGATAAATCTTTATAATTGGAATAAAATGAATGATTTTTGTACAATTCATTGATCTATATGTTATTTTGGGTTTATATGCCTGTTTTAAGTATAATTCTGTGATTAGTTTCAGATAATTTTTTTTAGAAATATAAAGTTAGTAGAAGTGATGCAGATAAACAGAGTAACTCATTTGGTTATCACAATTATTTTTATTTAGGCAGTGTTCACTTTTACCATAGTTTTTTACTGGAATTTGTATATTACTCCATTATATAGTTATACCATATTCAATTGGTTAGTTTATTGACTCAAAGATGTCATAGGGCTGAAAGAGGCCAAAATAATTAATTTATCATTATGAAATTTTTAGGATACAAATTTGCAGAATTTTTTAATTCTCAAGATTTATAAGAATTTTCTTGAGAATCAGAAATGAAATTTTCTTGTAAATTTCAGGATTTCTCAAGACTGGAATCTTGAGCACAATTATTTAATTGTTCATCCCTTAATATGTTAACTGAGATTCTTTTATGAATTTTATAGTTATACCATATTTATTTATAATTTGTGTATATGTTACAGCCAATACCGACATCTAACCAATTTGTGAAATGTCTGGCATTTGGCCAAAGTCCGAAATATACAAGAATTTATGACTATTTTGGGCTTTGGCCAGCCAATGGCCAATTTGAGAATTATTCAAGAAATAGTGGCCAATCTAGAAGTTTTTTAGAGCTAAGTAACTGGCTTATTCATCAATGAGAATGGGATTATCTGTCACATCACATATTGGTCTTACAATACTGATGCAAGAAATAGAGAACTTACCCATCCATTAATATGAATAGGATTGTCTCTCAGAGTAAAGAAAAGGATAGAGACTCATTTTTACAAGATTTCTGTAATCAACTTATCGTAATGCATCATAAATTCATTTTTTGTATTTTTCCATTAGATAAAAAAAAGATAAAAATGAAATACCATATGCATAAACAGTGCTGACAAATATGGTAAATTTTTAATATTTTATTATAATAAATATAAAATGTTTACAGCTTAATATATAACTTTTTGTGTGATTCTATTGTTTGTTTAAAAAATATAGTAAATATTCTCAGAAATTCAGCAGAGATTTTAATATCTTTATTCATTAAATTTGAGATATGATTTTTAACTGTAATTGATGAATTTTTATTTTTTATGACATGATTTTTTCAAATATATTTAGAGAGAGCTTATTTTTACAGATCTACAACTGAAGTAATTTTTTCTTTCGTATGATTTTTTAAACTATTCATTTAAAAGATTTCTATCATGTTTTATCAACTGTAAATACATTTTTATTTTTGACATGATTTTTCCAACTATAAACAACATTACTACTGTTTTCTGTGATGTTTTTTCAACTGGAAAGACATTTTTTGCTTTTGTTAATTTTTCAATTTAAATAAAACTATTTGAATATTGATTAGTTTTTCTCTTTCTTTTTCAAATAATTTTTTTTATTTTGACTAAACTAAAAAGATTTTCACAGTAGTAATAACATGAGTTATAATTGGTATGATCAACTCCTGTAACTACATGATCAGATCTGCAAATCTTCTAGCTTTGGCAATTTTTTTTTTTTGGAAAATTCTCAAATTGGCCAGTGATTATAGGGTGCATCACAAATTGGTTGGCCAAAGCCGGAAGTAGTATAAATAGTTATAAATTCTAGGAAGTAGGAAGTAGTATAAAACAGTTGTAAATTCTCATATATTTCTGGCTTTGACCAAATCTAGAAGTGGCCAGCCATTTCATGAATTGGATAGATTTTGGGCATTAACCATAGCATATATATATATATATGCTACATTGAAGGTACTAAAGAGCCACAATTTGGCCATTATGAATATATATATTACATATTAAATTTTTAAAATTTTGAATGTTCTGTATTGTATATTTATTATATATAATCTTATGTATCTTAATATTAATTTGATTATATATATCAGATGTGGCCAAACTTCATATCCACTATGAGCAACATAGGAAAATCTCGAATACTTGAGAAATCACAGTCAGTTGAAAGCCACATCAGTTTTTTCAAATAATCGTAACAATAGTTTCAAATATTGTTTATTATATATTTCATACACATTTATTTCTTATAGATGCATATTACTTTTTACAAATAAATGAACAAATTACAAAGATATTATTTTCTTAAATTAAATAGTTATTTGCTCCATATTAATTATTGACTTTCACAATATAGAGCAACACTGAAGGTACTAAAGAGCCACAATTTGGCCATTATGAATATATATATTACATATTAAATTTTTAAAATTTTGAATGTTCTGTATTTCTTATGTAGTTCCAGTCACTGATGATGGACTAAAATAGAAAATATCTTGTATTATTCTATGATTAAATGTTTGTTTATATAATATTGGTTCTTTGAAGAAATTTACTTTATCTACTTGAATTGGTCATTAGGATCATACAGAGGGTTATCAGAATCATACATGCAATGAATGTAAACTATTTGTTTGATATGTCAACAATAATTTTAGTGACTAAAACAGAAAATATGATGTAATTTTTTAGATATAAATTTTCTGATGGTTTAAGACTTTGTTAAAATTTTTATTTCATATGTTCATTTATTGGATGCAAACATTGAAATAGCAAATGCAGACTAGATCACTAGTGTCAACAGGAAGTTATTTGAAGTCATTTATATTTTGAATTTCATTCAGTCATGGAATGCAAATATAAGGTTTTTTTTTGAACTCTGTTCAGACAGTGTCCTTACACTGTTCTATTAGAGGAAAGCTAAATTAGCCAAATAGATTTAGTTGTTAAACATAATATGAAACATGATATCTCATATAGTATTATATAATGTGTTATAGGCATTAATTAATATTTCCAAAAGGTAAAAAAAATTTAATGACATGGAATATAAACCTATTCATGTCAAGCTATCTAAAGATAGAAATTATTCCATATCAATAAAGTTTAGTAAAGTGTTGGGAATGATTTTTAAGAATAGGATTTTCAAAGGAGGAATGTAATTTTAATCTTGTGTGCAATGGATACACAGAAAGTAGTTAAAAGAAGTAGAGCAAGTGTATACAGCCTATCTTTATTCAATAGAAACCTAAACCAACATGAACATTATATACAAATCAGCAAAAATATATATAGGTGCCTATACTAAAGAATATATACAGGTATCTATATAAAAAAAAAGGTTTCCTAAATCCACAACACAATATGGATATTAAATATGACGAATGGAAAGTTATTAGTTTCATTAGTAGTAGTAATCTTGCAAAGATAACTGAAAATGTGCTGATTTTTAAAAAAGTTCTGAATTATGTAGATCCATATTATTTGTTGATGATATAACTGAGGAAGTGTTGTTGAAGGGGATATCTCATTTGTGCATGTCATATTCTTAGAATTTAAAATTTTAGTTTTGTTTTTTATATTTATGATTTGTGTCATTATAATTGCATTTTTTTATGTAGATTGTTAAGGCTTTATGTAGTTTAAATCTGTGTGAGTAGTTACTAGAATATTAGCATTGTAGCAATGATATAATGGATTTTGTTTATTATTATTTATTATTATACATTTTTTACTCATGGCTATTAAGAATAATGTAGATTGTCTTTTGTACATATTTGTATGCATTGAACATGGTATTACATCTCTATAGTATAGTAAACTCAAATTTTGTTTTCATTCTCTTTTGGTATTTTAAGCTAAAATAGGATCAAAAGTATTTCTGAAAATAATAAAGCTTTATATTTAGAACTTTAGTATCTTTACAAGCTAAAAATCACTCAAAATAAAAACATCACTATCTTCTTTTTTTTCTTTCGTATGGTAAGCTTGGTGGCTAAATTTTGATTGCCCCTTTCCATTCAAATATATTATGGAAATGGATTAATTTATATTAGTGCGGCGATAGTGTGTCGACGATGTGTATGTAATAAGACGATAAGAAACGACCCGCTCCACTATATTAGTCTGTATGGTCTTGTAGAAAAGTTTAACCTGAAAAATTACTGGTGCAATAAAATGCTATAATTTTTATATGAGGGATTTTTTAAGAAAGCACACAACAAGTATTAGTGTACACACAGTGTTTCCATACTTTCGAAAAATCCCTAATATATATCAAAAATTGAAAATTCCTTTTCTGCTACTGTCCCAATTAAGTGATAAGTTGTCCCAATTAAGTGAAAAGTTGTCCCAATTAAGCGTTTAAATTATGTAATAGTTTATTAGTTGGTTTCTGTTCTTTGAGATTTGACCCAATTAACTGGAATCTACTATATATATAGAATTCTTGAGATTTGGCCCAATTAAGCAGAATCCACTATATATATATTGTTCCCAATTAAGCGGAATGCACTGTATATATATAAACTGGTGTTTAAGTATTTTTACAACTGATATGACCATATCAATGGCTACCGGTTGAATATCAGTGCTGATTCTGTTCCCATGGAAAAGTTAAAAGGTTGACTCTTATGATTTGTACTTACAATAGTGATAGTCATCAAATTTTGTAAGGGGTCAATGCAATTCATAAGTTCAAATCCATGAATAATATTCTGATATAGAGAAAATATTCATGTCTGATTCATGTATTTTTGTGTTAAGTTTAGGATGATAAAAGTGGAGTATAATAATAAATACTGGTAGTGAGTAATCCATAAATTTTTTGTATTAAATTTTGGGCATTTCTGACTTCTGATTGCTTTGATTTATTCCAGGGTGATGGTTGTAAGTCAAGGACTACCTGTATTTATTTTAAATATTATATTTTACTCTTTGAAGTAATAGTAATTTAAGAAAGTAGTATAAAATTTTTGAAATTGTTTATTTTCAATATCTAACTAATTATAAAAATTTTCAAATTTATTAAAAGAAACATAGTTTACAGATCAATGATAATTTATAATTTTGTTTGTTTTATATAGAAATTTTAAATATTTGTTTTTCCTTTAAGGCTATTTATTCAGTCATTTAAATTTTAATAAACAAAACAGATTTTCTTTATTTCAGATATTTTAAAGAAAATGTTATTAATAAGAAATTAATATTTCTAAGGTAATCTTATATTATATGAGAAAAATAAACATTTTTTGTGGTCCCACCAAAAGTCAAAAATTGCACGATTTATTCTTCTCTAACTGTGTACATTCTCAGTAAAAGTAATTTCATTTCTTATTAAAATTTTTACATATTAGAAATTAAAGCTTGAACAGGGACGACGCTCAATATAAAAGGGTTGTGGGATGGCACTTTTTTAATTTGAAACTTTCACAACAGTTTAGTAAAGTAAAAGTTCAAATAAACAGTTTTTCAAACTGCTTTCTTTTTTCTTTCTGTTTTTATTCTAGTCCAAGGGTGTAATTGATGAATTGCACACACACTATAATTAACGGTTGCCATGCAACAAGATATCGAACAAAATCTAAGAAACTACCATAGAATACATGAGGTTTCTCCCATCTTGAATTTAATATAAAGGAAAATGTTTGTTTAAACTTCAAAACAAAAGATTAATTTATAAATCAATAAATCTGTTTTCTATAAATTTAATATTTAAAGTGAATCAAAAGGATACGGATTGCAAAACATTCTCTTCAGATCTACTTTCTCTTTGCAATAAGGACAAGTTTGTTTCTTCCCAACTATACACCATCCTCGAATACAAAACTCATGAAAACTATTAATTGTTAAAGCAAATAAATAATAATAATAATAATAATAGTTTAGTTTGAGTTTTATTATTTACTGATAATTTAAAGGATACGTATGACCACAGGCAAGTTTGAATGTCTTTTCCATTATAGCCTCAGAGTTATCTTGAATTAAAATTCTGTTTCCGCATACAGCACAAATGTGAGGTTCTAATTGCCGGACCGGAACTCCTGTTGTTGTGTAATACTGCAGAATGAAAATTGTGCAAATTTCCTCTTCATTGGATTTTTAAAAAATAATTTTGAAACAGAATGTTTGAAATCACAACTAATTTTTTTTAACAATAAATAACATTTTTCATCATGATATATTAATACATACATATATCATGTATAATGTTAATAGCAATCCAATGAATAGAAACAAGAATTCCAATAACTATTCTCCATATGAAAACATTAATGGAAATTCAAGGATTAATCCCTATCAGTATAATTTTTTTAAATATCAATATCATTTTCAATCAATATTAATTAATTTTGAATTGTTAATAAGTTTACATTACCCCAATAGTTGCAGCCATTTTATCTGTGATGATTTCTGCGACATCTCTTCCTAGAACACCATAATAGAGACCATAGAATAATGACATCAGCCCAAGATCAAACCATGGTTGTGCCTTTGATTTGAATATAAGATTCACACCCAATAATGTTAACATCATAATAACATAACCAATTATTCCTAATCCATAACTCAACATATATATCAAATAAAACCATTTGTATACAAGTCTGAAAAGATATTTTTAATTTATAAGATTTTCATAATTTCACATGATAAGTTAGATAATATTGAATCAAAATAATTCAATTACTTACCGAGGAGTCGTACCTGATATTGGTTTCTGGAGTGCTTTACTCATAACAATACAAGTAAGTATAGTAACAATACACCAAATGATAATGAATCGCCACCATCCAGAATGAATGGAGACTATAATTGGTATTATCCACATTCCTAATAGCGAAATTCTCTGCATGAAATAAAATATTTAAATGATTATCAAAAGAAATTTAAAAGTTGTAATTAATTATAATCTGTATACTAAGAATTTTCCCCTACAAAATTTGTCATATGATGTCAAAATATTTAAATCAATTACAATGAAATTTAGTGGCAGTTAAAAAAAATGTCAATTACTAAAATGTTTATAATGTAATAAAATAATTTTTTTAAATCTGAGAACTTTTTCAAATATTTATTTCATTTAATATATTATACTGTAGATAAAAGTAATCCATTTTGGCAAAATACAATAATTCCAAAAAGGATTATTTCTTAAATTATAATAATTCTGAAAAGAACGATTTTATATTAATTAATAAAGAACTTCATTGTTAAATACCAATGAATTACAGTAATACCTCATTTAATGTTATTTCACTATAACATTATTCAAATTTTAAATATTTTTTTCTGTAAAAAATTGATGAAAAATTTTTTGTAATTATTTTTCGATACACAAATTGTGCATATACATACTTTTATGAGATGCAGATTGCTTATCTAAAATAAATAAAACTCGTGTTCAATCATATTGTATTTTTATAAGACCGCACTTGTGATTGAAATCTATTTGTTTATTTAATTTTATTTTTCAAACCTTTGTATTATTTATGTAATTCTAAGTTACTGTATATATTAAATGAATTTCATAAAATGTAATAAATTGTATTATTTTTCACCGATCCCATATTCTTGCAAAGACGTACTCCCATATAAATGTTATTTCGTTTAAAGGTATGAAAATTTGAAATGCATCCTTCACATTAGGCAGGGTATTACAGTATTGATTTATCAAAATTATCATTACTGAATTTCTTAATTTCTTATTACATTTATAGCAAATGACTGACCTTTTATAATATACACAATTTTCATACTAGACCAATAGCTTCAACAGTATGTGTCTAACGTTTTTGACTGACAACAAAAGCTTTTTGTTTAACTTTTTCATTTTTAAAATATTGATAAATATTGAAAATCTCTCTTCCTTAATGATGAATTGACCATCCACACATTGATTTCCTACATTCAAATTAGTCTCCATCAAAGCTCAAAAATTATAGCATTGAAACAAGCAAAGTTTATTATAGTCCTTCTGTTGCTGGCATGATAATTCAATAAGTACTCACTTCTCATTGGTTGAAAAAGAAGGAAAAACTCTAAATATACAGACTATTGTTGTCAATAATAATAATTGAAATGAAATTTATAACTTTTTCAATTTAGAAAAATAAATTAAGTTCTGATAGTTAAACAATTGTAAAAATAGCTGATCACTAACAGGGCCACTGAGAGGGGATGACATCTATGATTTTTGTCACAAGCCCGGCATCGAAAAGGACACAACCATCGGGCTCTGATGTGTCATAAAATGTGTCTGATAGTGCTCTCTAGCATCGGGCTGCAAACTATCTATCACCCAACAAGCACCCAAAGCAGTCATGCCAAAATAAACTATTCCAACCATCGGGCTATGATGTGTCATAAAATGTGTCTGATAGTGCTCTCTAGCATTGGGCTGCAAACTATCTATCACCCAACAAGCACCCAAAGCAGTCATGCCAAAATAAACTATTTATTTATAACCGTGGTGGCGAACCTACGGCACGCGTGCCAGGAATGGCACGCAGAACAATTTTGCGAACAAAAGGAAACAAGAATAAAAAAAAAAAAGAGAACGAAAGAAAACCTCAGAAACCGTGAACAATAATGACCCTGCAAAAAGAAACACAGAAACCTTTCGGAAGAACCTCAACAAGAGGAAAGCCGAGAGACATCAATAACAGCCGCCATAGCTGTTAGGGAATCATCAAAACCAATCTTAACATAAAAACACCAATAACAGTCCTCAAAACTCTGAAAGAATCAGGAAAACTGACTTAACATAATACTACCAACTATCTACTATACTTCACAACTTAATAGAAAATCTCAATTGCTCAACGTATCCAAACTTAAAATTGTTCAAAAATCAATGTATTCTATTGGAAAACCAATAGACAAAATATGTTAACGGTAAGAGAAGGGTGGACATTATGGGCAATAGGAGGGTCTGAGAGTTGCAGGAAAATGGACATTATGGGCAATAGGAAGGTCTAAGAGTTGCAATAGAAGGAAAGACAGTTTAGAAACAACGAGTACCAATCATCCAATCCTGACTGCTATGGCCATAGCAGAGGAGAACAAGTGGAAAAGAAAAGTTCAAACCATAGGTAATCTCAGTTTACCCGCAGGAAGAAGAAATCAATGCTGGAAATAAGTAGATAGAAACAACCAACTCATAGACCAAGAAACGTGCATTTGTTTATGTAAAAGAAGGAAGTTCTAAATGATGCTGTTCGCTGAACTATATTTTATTGAGGATTCAATGAAGCATGATTTAGTGAGATTTGCTGTTCTGTTGATCTTTATAAAGCAACATGTAATGGAACTGACCAGGGTATGAGTTGTTCATGGAAATGTGTTATCAGCTTTCTCGCCATTGAATCAAAGAACTACAGTCATAAACAATGTGTTCCACGGTATCATCATCCCCACAATTAGTACATTGAGAATAAAAATTTTGAATCTATTCAAATAGGAATTTAATTTCCCATGCTGAGTTAAGAATGCTGTTAATCTGCAATGAAAAACCCCGAGGTGTATATTTAGCCGGTTATTAAGAGTTGGAAAAAATTTATGAGTAATTTCGCCTTTATTATCTGATCCCCATCTACTTTACCAGCTGGCTCTTGATTGCTTGCGGAGAAAGCCTTTAACATATGTAGCAGGAAAGGTATTGTAAGAGGTGTCTTTGTTTAAATGTGCAGCGCATGCCAATGTGTCAGCCAGCTCATTCCCCAGACAGGCAGAGTTCCCCTGTACCCAACAAATACGTGTCCCGTAAAGGTTGACACAATTTTGAAATAGCTTGAAAATGCTAAAAGCTAGTTTAGTTTTAACTTTTGGATAACAAATATAGTTCAAAACAACAGTTGAATCCGTACAAATAATCACGTCTATGCAAGTTTTCTGCCTCTATAAATTTCAATGCCTCTAAGACTGCAAGTATTGCTGCCTGGACTATAATACAGTTAGGATTAGCTTTAAAATCAGAACACTGTAAAACCTCCCTACCTTGGATAACACAAATTCTGAACATGAGAATTCTATACATTCTATGAGAATTCTATACATTCATAAAAATGTATTTAAAGCTTACATACATGAATATATAATATAGTGCAATTGATTTTGTAATAGAAATTTCATTATCTGCTTCAAAATCAAAATGACAGCTATGAAGCAGATTTAGATGTCCTATGGTTTTATTAGCCTATTATGTAAATAACTTCTATTTTCAGATTGTGCCTAAGGTAATAGTTCTTCTGCATTAAAGCTTATTCTTCATTATTATTTGTAAATAATAATGAAGAATAGAAACTCTAATGTTACATAAATAATTTCTTTATTTTTATAATTTGCTTGAATTTAAAGGCTATATTTTCAATTAAATAAACAATAAGTCAAATAAGTAAGATAAATCGTGTATTCAAAAATATTTTCAGCTATCTACATCATCTCAGTATTAGTATTCAACTAATACTGAGGCAGGTTATGTAGATAGTGCCATCATAGATCCATGTAACCTGCCTTAGTTGAAATACTGAGGCTGGATAGCCGAAAATGTTTTTGAATAAACGCTTTATCTTACTTATTCGGCTTATTGTTTACTTTTATTCAATATTTAAAAGTAAGAAGTATTTCATTATGAAGTGTGCAGGGCTATATTTTCATTTATTTAGATCAGTGATTCTCAACCTGGGCGATATCGCCCCCCAGGGGGCGTTCTCGAAGGGGGTGCTGGAACAAAAAGGGGCAATCGGGGGCAATAGACAACCAAAAATTGTACACAGTAGTTTGAAACCGCCATATCGTACGAGGAATATTCTATATCTGGCGACGACCACTCATCCCATCACAGGCTGATCAATACCCATGATGGGGTCAACTGGATGGTTGAAGAATGGGGTTTAACGGGGCCGAACCCAGACCCCTCCTGAAAACTGGAGGTGTGGGACTCGGATCCTGTAAGGTGGTAAGCCACAGCTTTACCACGCAGCCATCCAGCCGATGTGGTTGGTGGAAGTGTGTTGTGATTTCACCCTGAAGGATTCGATTCAATTCCCGGATCCCACTCCTTCATTTTTTTCAGGAGGAGTTCTACCCCTCCTGAAAAAAACTCGGTTTGTTGAACCTTTGTCTACTTGTCGACTGACCCGACCAGGGGTATAGTGACCTGTGGTGTGTATGGAAATGCTCGCCGCTTAATGTACACTAAGTACACTTATGGAAAGCGGCGTAAAACCAAGACAGAATGACTAAACATGTCTCTTTGAAGCTATTCGTCCGTGCTATTTCCATAATCTATGGCTACTTCAGAGCCTATCATTATCTACCCACATGCATGAGTAGATCGGTTGTCAGGTGAAGAATAGAATTCAATAGACCAGGGATGAGCAACCCGCAGGCCGCTTGCGGCCCGTTAAACATGTTTATGCGGCCCGCCAAGCATTTCTAAAATTGAATTTATTTTATCGACTTTCTCCCATCAATATATTGTTATAAAATTAATTATAATAAAATGGTAGTACATACTAAACCGAAACAATTTTTTGTGACGAGTTACTCACTTGTGGGCGACTTGTTCAAACATGCAATACGAAAGCGCCGCGTCTGTGCTTGTTTGTGTTTGCTTCTGTCACACAATCCGTCAGACTGGTAAGCTGTTAACTAGCAATTTTAGCAATTCTTGTGTTTCTTGAAAGGCGTGAGTGCAATATTATTGTCAAAAAGGTAATATTAGAGTTTTTTTATTCAAAATTAAGTTTTCCTACAAATTTTTTTAACTTTCAAATTTTTAATCCATAATAGCATGTCGGAAAAACAAACAAAAAAACGGAAGGTTGCGGATGAGCACAGGCATTTCCAAGAAAAGTGGAAATTTGATTATTTTTTCGCTTTCGTCAAAGATAAAGCTGTATGCTTAATATGCTCAGAGACTGTGTCGACATTAAAAGAATATAACATAAAAAGGCATTACGATACAAAACATGAACAACAATATAAAAACTTAACAGGACAACTCCGGATAGATAAGTTTAATGAAATGGAGAAAAACTTGGGAAAACAACAGGCCATTTTTAAAAATCAAGCTATTTTATCAAATACGGCAGTAAAGGCTAGTTTTGTTGTCAGTCAAATACTGGCAAAAAAAATGAAACCCTTTGCGGATGGAGAGATGATAAAAGAATGTCTGACTGCTGTTGCAGAAATAGCATTTCCTGATAAAATAAATATTATTTCAAACATTAGTTTATCAAGATTCACCATTGCAAGGAGAATTGAAGACTTGTCCGAGAACATAGCAACAACGCTTCGTGAACGCATTGCAAAATTCGAATACTGTTCTTTGGCACTTGATGAGAGTTGCGATATTAGCGATACAGCACAACTGGCTATATTTTTACGTGGTATTGACACCAAATTTAATATTACCGAAGAATTGTGTTCACTGATTCCAATGCAAGGGACTACAACCGGCAAAGACCTGTACGATGAACTAAAGTCTGTGTTGGAAAATTTTTCAATTTCATTAGAAAAGATTATTGGTATATCGACAGATGGAGCACGAGCAATGTCAAGCATGGAGGTAGGAGTATCGGGAAGGCTATTTCAAGACATTAAGAAGGTCACAGGAAGGGAAATATTCGTTAACCACTGCATAATTCACCAGGAAAATTTGTGTGCGAAAAGATTGAGTTTGCCAAATGTCACAGTACCAATAATTAAACTAATCAATTTTATAAAGTCGCGCGCGTTAAATCACCGTGAATTTAAAGAATTCCTGAAAGATTTAGAAACTGAATATGGCGACGTGGTTTTTAATACCGAAGTACGTTGGCTTAGTAGAGGTGCAATGCTAAAAAGAGTATACAACTTAAAAAGCGAAATACAATTGTTCTTGGATATGAAGGGATATGCCTTTCCTCATTTTGGTAATAAAGAATGGATGTGCGATTTTGGGTTTCTTATCGACATGACTCAGCATCTCAATGATCTTAATGTGGAACTTCAAGGCAAAGGACAGTTTATTCACAATTTGTATGATAAAATTCAGGGCTTTGAGCGCAAATTAAAATTGTGGAAACAGCATCTTTTGCAGAATAATGTGTCTCACTTTCCACATTTAGAAAAAGAAAACGTTACTACTTCTCAAAAATACGCACAATATATAGACATTTTAATCAACGAATTTCAATTACGATTCCAAATGTTCAAAGCTGAGAAGACAGCGGTTTCCATGAAAATGTTTTCCTCGCCATTTAATATCGATGTGGATACAGTTCCCGAAGACTTTCAAATGGAAGTGATTGACATGCAGAATAATACCGATTTAAAAAATGTATTTTTCTCAGTAAACATCGAAAATTTTTATAAATCTTATGTGAGCCCTGAGAAATTTCCGCTTTTGACGAAAAATGCAAAGCAAATGATGTCTCTGTTCGGAAGTACGTATGTTTGCGAACAATTATTTTCAACCATGAAATTAATCAAAAATGACCACCGATCAAGACTGAGTGATGCACGATTAGAAAGCTGCGTACGTGTAGCTACCTCATCAATTCCGGCTGATATTGATCAGCTCGTATCGAATAAACAGTGCCAAATTTCTCATTAAAAATTTCAAGAAAATTCGTTTTTCTGTTCTTTTCTTGTTTGTTTTTATTTTGCATTAAAATTTGTATATGAAATCTTTACTTTTTTAAATTTTATATTTTTTTTTCTAATGTTTATTATAAATAAAGTTTTGTAAATTATTAATGAGTGTTACTTTATGTGCGGCCCGCAAAAAAATTTTTAAATTTAATTGGCCCGTTGATTAAAAAGGTTGCTCACCCCTGCAATAGACCAAGACTGGACTCTTGAAAAAATCTGTAAATGTGGTACCCAGAATTGAATCTTGTCAGATGATATCCTAAAGCAGGGTTTTTCAAATTGTGTTCACAAAATAAATAAAATGGGTTACGACGAACAAAAAATGCAAATGTTTGAAATACAGTTTATAAAATAAAATCATTTCATTTGTACCATCCATAACAAATATAAAAGTCAACAAATATAAATAAATAGGCCTTATATTGGTGAATAATAAATTGACACAAAATGTGTATTTTTTAAATTGTTGCACATGTAATCAGTGGCGCCGAGACGGGGAGTAAGTCGGGACAAATTCCCGGGGACCGTAGAAGATTAAGGAGCCCGGGCAGCTTCCTAACAATAAGAATTTTTTCTACTTTTTTGAAGAGGGGTAATTCGAGAATGAGTTATTAACAGTGAATTTTTTGCATTTCTTATGGTTCTATATATGTATATAAATAAATATTGAGACATACAAATTTTTAAAATTAAAATCAGAATGTACATGGTGATTTTGAAACTTATTTGTTGCTTTTTCATATCACTTCATATTATTATTATTTTTTAAATAATTTCTTCCTCAGTACTTCAATTTTTGTTCTTTTATTTTTCTCTTTCATGGATGCCATGTTCTTCGGAAGTTTTTTTTTTTATTATTTTTTATTTTTGCATATTTTACGCCCCCTTTCCAATCAGGGAGATTATAAGGCTTTTTGCATATTTTACGCCCCCTTTCCAATCAGGAAGATTACTAAGGGATGGGGCCAGTTCCAACCATGGGCTGCATCCACACCCGTGGAGGGGGCGGAGGGTAAGAAACCTTTAAAGTTTAAACATCTGTCATTTATAGTGTTGATCGGGCTGCACCCACACCCGTGGAGGGGGGCCGGATGGTGAAGGACGGGAGGTGATCACCGGGCCGGGCCCAGCACCCCGAAAAAATCCGGGACCAGACCCATCACCGGGCCGGGCCCAGCACCCCGAAAAAAATCCGGGACCAGACCCGGGTCGCCGAAACCCGGCATCCTCCAGCGTAGTACGCCAACGCGTTACCACTCGGCCATCCGGCCGTGTACGCCACGCGTTTACCACTCGGCCATCCGTCCGCCTCTTCGGAAGTTTGTTTAGACCAATTAATGGCTTTTTAGGCTTCCTCCACGCGAACAGGAGTTCACTCTTTGAATAATAAAAGGCATCACGATTTTAGAGATGCTTAGGTGGAGCATGGGCCAAAAAAAGTTGGGAACCACTGATGTAGATGCTCAACGTGGAAATCTTTCGGATCTGTATCCAAAACAATCAAGATCGTCGGCCGGATTGGCCGCGTGGAAACGCTTCGGCTTTCCACTCTGGAGGACCCGGGTTCGAGTCTCGGGTCCCACCCCTTGAAAATATTTATCATGGGGTCCGGGCCTCCGTCCGCCTCTTCAGAAGTTTGTTTAGACCAATTAATGGCTTTTTAGGCTTCCTCCACGCGAACAGGAGTTCACTCTTTGAATAATAAAAGGCATCACGATTTTAGAGATGCTTAGGTGGAGCATGAGCCAAAAAAAGTTGGGAACCACTGATGTAGATGCTCAACGTGGAAATCTTTCGGATCTGTATCCAAAACAATCAAGATCGAATCCGGATCCTACACATAAATGACATCCGAGCCCAGAAAATCAATTATTATGTGTACTTGTCTCTTTTCCTATATCATGGAAGACTATAATAGAGCCTGAAATGTTATAGTAATTAGAGTCATTATGAAATGATAAATTACTATAAAAAATTGATGTTTGATATGTATGGAAGTCTAGATTCTATTTTTAACATAATAGCCACCATACAGGATATTCAAAGTTAATAATCAATTTATATTAAAATCTGTACATATAATGTTGAATTATTCAATTTTTTTTTTAATATATTGTGACAATTTACAGTTAGCTGAGCTAGTCTGTAATTTTTTAAACTATTTATATTAAAACAATACTGGATATTTTCTACATATTCACACAGTTAATTTGTATATAGAATATATATCAGATATATAAAGTTCAGAAAATATAAATCATTCAATAATCATCAGAAATATTTTATTTTGTATTAATTAGATTAGAACTTATACAAAAATAAAAGTAAATATTATATCGAAGTAGTCCGCAACATTATCAAAATAATGTGTTTTATCATAAAAAACAGTAATATGTATATTAAATGACGCATAGAAATATTTGCCGATACGTCAAAACGATGTCATTACACGTTTAAGCCATATGATAAAATTTCATCCAATAAAATGATATTTTAATACAGGTACCCGTTAAATTTATCGGTGGAGGATGCTGACATGTCTGCTTCCAGTGACTCGTATTCTGAATTAGAAATTGACGATAACCTATTGTTGGGAGGTTGAAACCTGGTGGAATACCAAATTTCTGTACTGCTGGAACGAATTTAATGTGTAAAAACAAGTTGCCACATTTTGCATATTTATGTCAATCGAAAGATACAAAGAATACGGTCTCTCTGACAGAATTGCACTCGATTTCTTTTGAATGTTCTGATGTCTGCAGTGGTAATTCAGAAGAAATAAGCGAATTAATTGAAGAAGA
The DNA here is from genome assembly GCA_000484575.1 of Olivierus martensii. Classification (NCBI taxonomy): domain Eukaryota; kingdom Metazoa; phylum Arthropoda; class Arachnida; order Scorpiones; family Buthidae; genus Olivierus; species Olivierus martensii. The sequence goes on from AYEL01080889.1 coordinate 46,688, forward strand.
AAGAGAAACATTTTCTTTAGAATTAAAAAAAATATTTCAGCTGAAAAGAAACCGCAATACTTTTGGTATATATTCAGAAGAATCGACTTTCGTTAAAATTTAAAATAGAATGTTTCTTATATTGATTATAAGATTATACTGTATATATAATTATTTTTATAATTTGATTATTGCAAAATTCAAAATTATGAATATAATATTATATAGTAGTTATTATCGAAGAAAAATAATTTTTTTAATTTATTAATGTTCTATAGTCTATACTAAATATTGGTGAATAAGGTGAGTTTGTTTTTAACTGTGTGGTGTTAGAGTCCACGTGAATAATAATCCAATTGCATCGGCCAAAATATTTATTAAAATAATAACGGAATATATACAAATAATTTCGCGATCGTTGGTGAACATATAACAGATATTCCAGAACAAGGTTCTACTTACATCTCTGAGATACTAGTTGGATAGACGATACTATGCTGACTCCTTAACTGTGTGTGACAAGAGAGAGAGTGATGAGAAGTTGGAATCTCTGCAATGGTGCCAGTCGATTCATGCGTTGGCAATGTTGTCAGAGGATAGCCTCCCCAGTGACAAAGTCCATATACCACCGCGGAAAGGTGACTCGCCGGCCGGAGCGTGTTATGTTGGTGACTGAAGATGGAGCGTGACTAGGTTGAGGTAGACTTTCCCCGGGCATAATAGCAGGAGCAGCCGGTGGTGATGTTGTGGACGCAGGCAGTGGAGCTGGTTGTGATGTTGGAATCTGATACCTGAGGTTGCTACAGTGGTGCTCCTTGAACAGGAATTCGTCCTCGTAGGACATGGGGCTATGGAGCTTGTGTCTGAGGTAAGGTAGGTGCGAGTAATAAGGCCCAGTTGGCAATAAGGCCCAATGTCAGAAAATCATCTAAAACCCCCTCAGCCGACAGGTGGCAGTATGGTAACATAACCGTCTCGTGTAATTGAGTCACCATGCTTCTCAATATTCCATTACCTCTAATCGTTTTCAAATAGAAATACGTTAAAGTTGAAATCGGTAAGTGGATTATCCTGTTATAAAAATAGTTCTTGATAATCCTTTGATTTAAAAATGCTGTAAGTTTAATCAGTCCTTGACAGTACCCCAGTAAGCAACAGTGGGCTAGAGGGTTTCGGCTTGTATAATAACATTTTCGGCTAAGGAAAGTGTTAGGCTTAGAAAACGAGCAAAATATTAATCACGTTGGCTTGGCAATAAGGCCTACGCTGTTAGATGCTTTAAGGCCTGGGCTTTATTGCATCATATCGATGAAATATGCAAGTATAATACTTGAAAACTAATATTAATTTAATATCTCTGTGTATATAATAATAAGTATAAATATATAACATATAAATGAGTATAAATATCGTAAATATAAATTATGTAAATAATATAAATGTATAAGTATTAACTGGGCACAGTTAAGGTAGAAAGTCAGTCCCTACAAGTTATTTGTTTAATTTCATTAAATTAAAATATTGTTGTGTAAAATTTAATCTGTGTAACTTGCAGAAATATGGCAGATAGGCGCAACAAAGGAATTCGTGCAAAGTGGACTGCAGGACAAATGGAGAACGCCTTGAAGGACATTGCAAAAGGGGACAGTCAATATATTGTGTCCGATCGCTACGGCATTGCACGCAGGACTCTTAGAAACCATATAAAGTCAGGCTCTACTGAACGGAAATTGGGACGCAATACCTTGCTCACTCCTCAACAAGAAGATGAACTTAAAACAAGAATGTTCCGGATGGCAGATATAGGCATTCCTATGACGCCAAAATGCATCAGACACTGCGTCTTCAGATTTTTTCAGCTAAACAACATCAGTTATCCCTTCAACGAAAAAACAAAGCTGGCTGGGACTTTCTGGATGAGGAATTTTCTGAAGCGGCACCCTGACGTGAGGAGGAGGAAAGCTAAGACGATGAACTTTGCTAGAGCACAAAAGCTTAACCATTTCGTTGTTGGCGACTACTTCTCAAAACTGGATGAGTTGATGACGAGGATGGACATCAAAAACAAGCCCGAAAAAATCTACAATATGGACGAGAAAGGCTGCAGACTTACAATCCATCACCAGCAAAGAGTACTGGCGAAATCTGGATCCAAGAGGGTTCACCTAATAGCGAATGAGCATGGGCAAAACGTTACAATAGTTGCATGTGGTAATGCTCTGGGTAATGCGATACCCCCTATGATCCTGTTTAAGGGCCAACGCCTGAAGCCAGAGTGGGTAGAGACTCTCCCAGATCGAACAGCAGTGGCAATGACACCTAACGGGAGTATGACTGCAGACACTTTTGTCATGTGGCTTCGTCACTTTGCCGAGTTCAAGCATCCCGGTCCTGTACTCTTAATCTTTGACGGCGCCTCTTCTCATCTCGACTATACCATCGTTGAAGTTGCTGAGGAGCTAGAAATAACATTGTTCTGTCTTCCAAGCAATACTACCCATGAGTTGCAGCCGCTCGACAAATCCGTTTTTAAATCCTTTGAACATCATTGGGATCAAGAGGTCCTAAGATACTGGGACAGATACCCTCGGAGAGACATTAACAAAACTACCTTTGGGAAAATTTTCTCTCCAGTTTGGGACAAAACCATGACCCAGAAGAACCTTAAGAGTGGTTTTGCTGCCACAGGAATTTATCCCTTCAATAAAGACGCTATACCGGAAGAAGCATTTGCACCTTCCGCACTAACAGAGAGAGAGGAGAATAATGCAACACCAGAACCTCAAGTTGGTGATCAGGTGCCACAGGATATTCCGACAGAGGGAGAACCAGCATCTCCCACAATTGAGCAGCAAACTGCGTCTTCTTTCTCACAGCTGTTATCAACGCCGAGACAAAAGCAGGATAAACCAAAGAGAGCTGCGAGGAAAGCAATCAATAGCAGAGCTGTAGAACTAAAACGACAACTCTTTGCATCTTCTTCTGATAAATCCAATGCATCGAAAGCAACACCACGGCGCAAGAAATTGAAGAAAAAAAACAAGAGAAATCGAGCAGGTTGACCACATTGACGAGCCTCAAACTTCGGATGGACGAAGAGCCAAGGAATCTTGGTACTGTTTCATCTGCCGTGAAGAGCGACTGGCCGACATGAGATCATGTGTGTCATGTGGACGATGGGTACATGATGAATGCATTGGATTCACCCGCGAAGATAAGGACGACTTTCGTTGCCCAAACTGCTAGAACCCGTTCAGTTTCCTATTTTTTGTAACATTTTCCAACGTGGGCCTTATTACAAATAGCTGTTTTAATAAGGCCCATTTGCATCATTTTTTAAAACATTAAAAAAAACTTGTAAACATACTTTCAAGAAATAATAAAATGATTATTACAATCCTAAGGCATTAATGTATATAATCCGTGCTTGCGCGATATTTGTGGGGGTTTGCGAGCTGAGAAATCAATAATTTCCCTTACATAGGCCTTATTACTCGCACCTACCTTAGTTGGCTGTCATAGATGAGGAAGGCAGGCTTCAGTCTATCGATGCTGACGACAGACTGAAGCCTAGGTGTACTAACGTCGAAAGTTTTATCTGATCGCTTGATCACAGGGAATGGTCCGTCGTAAGTTAGTTGAAGGGGCTTCCTAGTAGCATCGTGACGAATAAAGACGTGGGACGAGATTTTTAAGTCAGGATGCACGAAAATTTTTTGTCTAGACCTAGAGTGATGCTTAATTTGCACTGGTCGGATATTTCTTATATGTTCGATGAGCTTAACTAGTAGCGAATTCAGTGTTGTTAAGTAGGTCTGCAGGCAGTCTAATTGGTTCACCATATGTAATTGCAGCTGAAGTGGTTGCGTAATCTGGAATGATGTAAGAGCGGAGTCCTAACAGAACTATAGGTAGTTTCGCTGCCCAATCCTCAGTCATGTGTGCTTTTAATGCAGTTTTTAATGTGCAGTGCCATCTTTCTATTTTTCCATTTGCCACTGGATGATATGCTGTGGTTTTAATATGTGTTATTTCCAAGATCTTGGTAAGCTGCCGAAATAACTGGCAGTCGAATTGTCCACCTCTATCTGTAGTTATTGATGACAGGAATTCCGAAACGTAAAATCCGTTGAAAAAAGATGGTGTTGGCTAAAATTTCTGTTGTTATATCTTTGACAGGAATTGCTTCTGTCCATCTTGAGAATCTATCGATCATAGTGAGGAGATATGAGTATTCCTGCGATGGAGGCAATGGGCCAGAAATGTCAATATTGAATGAGAGAATCGGGCTTTAACTGTATTATAAAAGGCTATGGCGCTGGATGTATGTTTCGAAATCTTAGTGCGCTGGCAGGAATTACAAGCTTTTACCCAAACAGTCACGTCTCTCTTAAGAGATGGCCATATATAACTATGTTTCATCATGTCTATCGTTCTTTTGATGCCTGAATGCGAAAGGTTATGAACAGAATCAAAGGCCATTTTTCGGAAATTTATAGTGAGGAATGGTCGAAGTTTGCCAGATAAAGTGTCACAAGTCAGTTCTGTACCAGTCGGCCAGGTGATAGTCTGGAATTTTAAGCTACATGATGGAGATTGTTTAAGATGTAACAGTTCTTCGTCAGTAGATTGTGCTTTGGCTATTTCTTCAAAGTCTAAAGTGGAATGAAGACAGCTTGAATTAATACTCGAACAAATATCGGCTGAAATGTTGTTCTTCCCAGGAAAGTAACGAATATCCGTTGTGAATTGACTGTTCAGGTGTCTCAATTGACGAGGAGTAGCCTTGTCGGAGCGTTGTCTAAAGGCAAAGGTGAGGGGTTAGTGGTCAGTATAAATCACAAACACCCTACCTTCTAACATAAAACGGAAGTATTTAACCGCAGAATAGGCTGCTAAAAGTTCTTTATTATAGGTGCTGTAGTTGATTTAGGACGAAGACAGTTTTTTGGAATAGAATCCGAGAAGTTCTAAAATCTCCTTCCTTTTCTGATGAAGTTAAACTCCGATATCAAAGTCAAATGCGTCAACTATGAGGATTAACGGCAGTTCAGGAGAAGGGTGTGCGAGCAGGGTAGCATTGGTTAAGTCTTCTTTCAGTTGCCGAAATGTCTCCACCGTTGGTATAGACCACTGAATTTTACGTTTGTCCTTCTTTTTAGTGTTCTTTCATAAATCAAAGAGGATTTGTTGGGTTTTGACGGTATTGGATAAGGATCTTCTATAATAGTTTATTAAGCCAAGGAATTGCCTCAGTTTCTCTACCGTATCTGGCTGTGGAAACTGCATTACGGCTTGCACTCTTTCAGGCAAGGGATAGATACCCTCTTTATTAACTCGATATCCCAGGAATGAAACTTCTGAGGCACCAAAAACACATTTGGATAGGTTGATGTTGATGCGTATTTGTTAAGAAGGTCAAAAAGGAGCATAAGATGTTTTCTATGTTCTTCCTCTGATGATGAGGCGATCAGGAATTCGTCTATGTAAGAATAAACAAAGTCCAGTTCTCGTAAGATGGTATGGATGTACCGTTGGAAGGATTGAGCTGCGTTGCGTAATCTAAATGGGAGTTTAACGAATTCAAAAAGTCCAAAAGGGGTAGTCATTGCTGTTTTTTGAATATCTTGCGGTGCTACGGGAATATGATGAAAGGGTCGAACAAGGTCAATTTTAGTGAACACAGTTTTTCCCTCTAGTTGGCTATTAAAATCCTGCAAGTGTGGAATAGGATAACGGTCAGGAATGGTCATCGCATTAAGGGCGCAGTAGTCGCCGCATGGTCTCCAAGATCCATCTTTTTTTGGGACAAGATGTAAAAGGCTTGACAAGCAGCTATTGGACGGTCGGCAGATTCCTAACTTTATCATACGCTGAAATTCCTGTTTAGCCTGGGCTAATTTGTCTGGAGTAAGGCGTCTGGGCTTTGCCGTGACGGAAGGATCCGTAATTTCGATATTGAGGAAGATGTTCAGATTACTGCTGTATTCGAATCGAGGGTTTTCTTTCAGGAGCTTAGGAAACCTGGACAAAATATCGGAGTATTTATGATGAGGTGCGATGATAAGCACTGTATGCTGATTCGTCGTTCTAAACGGTCCTGCTACCGAGAGATTGGTTATTCGGTCCAGCAAGCGTTTGTTCTTGATGTCCAAGAGTAGACCAAAATTTGCCAGGAAATCAGCACCAATTATAGGACATTGAACATCTGCGATGACAAAGGGCCAGCAGAATGCTCGCCGCAGGCCAATATCTATCCTCAATAGGCGTTCACCGTAGGTATGAATTGTCGATCCATTTGCCGCAAATAATTCCGACTAGATTTTCGATATTTATCCTTAGGGATGGTGTAATGACAGTTATGTCCGCCCCAGAATCGATTAAGAAACGAATGCCAATCGGTATGTCCTTCACGAAGAGGCGGCATGAACTGACATCGCCTGCGCCACTTGCCGCCACAGGATGCAGGCGGTTTAGTTCAATGGGAGCTGTTCCTGTCTTTGTTCTTGTTTGTGGAAATTGCATGGTGGTGTGCATTTTTTTGCTTCTTCCTGAAATTTATAATGATACCAGCAAACGTCAAATTTGCGGAAATACGGAGATCTGTTGCGTCTTGGGTTTGACTGTGATCGAGAGCGGGTTTTGAGTGAATTGATAGTAATGGTCAATTCGGCTAGTTGTTTTTCAACCCGACTTAGCTTGTCTTGACCTTAGGATGTGGTTGGTGGGCAACTGTTCGTTGTACAGGCGAACTGGTAGCTCTGGTTGGTGATTTCTAGAATCTTGTCTGCCATATTGGCTACTTTGTCTAGGTTGTCTTCACAAGTGGCCAGGATAGATCTGGCGTTGGTGGGTAAACGCTGTAAAAACATTGTGCGAAGGAAATCGTCATGTAGTTGGGTGCCCGCAAGGGATCGCATTTCCCTTAGAGGGCGGTAGGTCGTTTATCACCCAGTTCTACTTCGGAAAGTAGTTTCTTTGCTTTCCTTTCTTCAGATTCCTCAAATTCTTGAATCAACCTTTTGTTAGCTGAACTGTTGACAGCACAGAGTTCTTTGTAGCTGACAGATATTTGTCTGCTTCTTGAAATCAAATCTGTTTGATTCTATCTGGACTAAAATTATTTTTCAAATTCATGTAGAAAAAAATGTGCGCATAATATTGACTATTATATACTAGAAATTATCCGCTCATATAAATGAGCGAAAATATAATCTTATGATTTAATTATAATAATACCATATATAACGACGAAATACACCTCCGAACTCGTATAGGGAATCCCAACATCATTGAGGGAACTAATAATACTGTATATAACAACGAAATACATCTCCGAACTCGTATAGGGAATCCAAACATCATTGAGGGAATCGTAAAAATGGCATCCATTAAGGGAATCGTAAAATGGCAAATCGTAAAATGGTCTTTTTAGAGGAACTACAATTTCAATTTAATTTTTATTCTTTAATTTTAAATTATTAATAACAACAAATAATTTCGCAGACATCTAAAAATTAGACCTTTCTAAAAATATCCTATTTATAGAAATCTTTCTAACGATACCATATTTATAGAAATCGGTAGAGTGGTCGACCGAAAAAGGGACATTCAATCAGCCAGCCACGTTTGACTATTAATATATATGATAATAATTTACTATATAGTTTATCTTGACATATATAGAGGATAAATTATAAAATTGTGATTTTCTTTTGAATGTTTTAATAGTTTTTTTTTTTTTTTTTATTAAACTCATTTCTTAACATCAAATGTTTTTAAAAACAAAGATAATAATGATTTCATTATTTGAGAGCATCATATAGTAAATTTATACTAAACTTTTTACAACTAATTTGAATTTGATTTATTTTGATTTTAATTTAATAAATTTTAGGGAATGCCCATAATAGATTTTAGGTATAGTAAGTGCAGACAAGAAAAACCATATGGATACATTAGAGTATACAAAGGCTTTGAGATAATCTCTGATCATATTCAAATTAGGAATCAGAAAATTCCAAAGACGATCATTTCCAGGAAAATAATATAAATTAAATTAAAGATAAATGAATTGGAAAGGAATAATCTAAAGAAGCCAAATTTATCCCTATAGAGTATTTGATTAGTATCCTCTAGTTAAGTTGATTTAAGTTATGTTATTGAAAACGACATGAAAAATTGAGGAAAGTTATAGGAAGATTTACCAAGATACAGAAAGTTAAGATAGATCAATCTATTAATATAATAATGTTATTTTATACATTCAAAGAATACCTGCTTCTCTGCTTTTGAATTACAAGTCCTAATTCGATTTCATCAATAATTGCAATTTTTTTCTCTCCAAAGAAGATTGTAATTTTAGTATGTTAATATCCTTAGTTATTTTTTTACTAACATTTGCAACTTCTCACTGATTTCAGAACATTCTATTTCTGTATCATGTGTATCATGTAATAGCCTCTTAAAATATTCACTCCATCAATAGTCTAAGCCTAATCTATTGATCTCCATCCTGTACATTCTAACCGATACCTGAAAGTTCGGCCGGATAACCGCCGAACTTACTGTACTAACCTGGAGGACAAATTTCAATTCCAGTCTCACCACAAATTACTAATACAGATGGGACACTTCCTATACTTTTAATGGTAACTTTTCAAAATGACGTAGCAAGTCAGCAGGAAATACGTTGTATAATATTATAAATTCCAATCTTCTTCTTCCTGTTTATATGAAGGAGGATATAGCCCATAAATTCCAATCTACACTACAATACCTTTTATAAATACCTAAAATTAACTTCGATCCATGAGCTACGATCAAACGTCTTAAGAAAAACAAGATGGCTACTAGAAACCAAAGATGCCTAGGGGAAACAGATTACTACGTAATATTATTATTCAATATAATTTTATATTTTAAAATAACAAACTATCCATTATTATTTAAATGATTTTGGAAATATTAATACTAGTCAATGTCTTGAAAAAGTAAAAAACTTTTACATTCAAGAAAAATACACTAAATCACCTAACTGAGGACGCGCTGTGGTACTGAAATTTCCTTGTTTTTAGCTGTGTCCCATCTATATTAGTAATCTGTGAGTCTCACACTTCAAGATTTCTCAGAAATTTCTGCATAGCCGTTAAATTATATTTTTATCTGATGACTGATCCTATTAATAAGAATAATACTCTAATTTAGGACCTTATTCATAAACTTTTCGCCTCTCGCCATCACACCACAGCGAGAATAAGCAGGCGATGCGAGAGGGCGAGAACTATCGTAGTTATTTCCTATTCAAAACCATTTCTCGCCATGCGTTATTCTAATGACGTCGAAAGTAATCATGAAGCGACGAATGGGTTTGAGATTATATTGACGACAACGTAACTTAAACCAATCAGAACCATTGTTAGATTGTTGACGTGCTTCAACGTGTACTTGTTAGCGAATTCTTCGTGCTACATAAATTTTTCATAAAATGAATAATAAGTGCAATAACTTAAGAAAAAAGGAATATTAAAAGGATTTGATAGAATTTGAATGATAAGGACATCATAATAATATCTTAAAATGACCAATAACAAGATAGCATTTTGAAATATGGTCCTATACAATGGTGTAGCGAGGGGGGGCAAGGGGTCTATCATGCCCCAAATTCTTATTACGAGTATATTTTATATATTGTATATGTTTTTCGGGTGCGCCAAAAAGGTATCGTGCTCCAGGCGTCAGTTATGCTCGCTACGCCGTTGATCCTATAATAGCCAAAAGAATTTATAATACACGCAATTCTGTTTTTACACGATAAATAGGTTCCCAAAGAAAACATGTAAAAAAATATTCTATATCTATGGAAAAATAGAAGATTGGTTCCAGACCTAAAATGTCAGCAAAAATAATACTATAAAACACATGAAAAATCATGTTGGAATCTTATCATTTTTGTGTGTTTGCACTTTTTATTTCATAAAGATTGTACATGTATATAAAATGTATTATATAAAGCAAATTATCATTTGAAAAAATAACATGTTACTAATTCATAGACACAAAAATTAGGCAAAATAATATGAGTTACACATAACAAGATTTTATTCGTTGTCACTTTCTGATAATAAATGCATATATTTGTGTAAGACAGCAATATCAATGATATCACTAGAAATATCTTGGTCATCAGCTTCTTGCTCTATTGTTGAAATTTTTTCTGTGATCTCTTGAACAAAATTAGCACTAATCTCCTGTGATGTTGATTTTTCGGTGATTTTAAAGACAAATTCTGTTATTAATTGTTGTGTTTGTGTTTTGTCTAGGCCAGGGATCGGCAAACTTTTGAGACGGAAGAGCCAAACCTGTCCGTCATAACAATTTAAAAATTATTCGAGAGCCATATATATATTTTACAAATAAGAAAATTTAAAGTAATTAATAATTTAAAAAAATAGAAGTTATATTTACATTTAATTTAACTGGAAGTACTCCAGATCTGTTTTCTGTTTTTTACAGATTTTCGTATCACAGTGATACAAAAATCTGTAAAAAACAGAAAACAGATCTGGAGTACTTCCAGTTAAATTAAATTTAAAGTAATATTATAACAAGTTATATCTTTATTAAATGAAGAAAAATGCAAAAAATTGTTCTCATTGGTTTTAATCATTGTGAGCAATGAGCTGCCTACCATGTGCTAAATCATCCCCTCCATTCTCTTTGTATATCGTGTGGGATATACAAAGCATCGGAAGGCGTGATGCTTCGCTTGTCTTTAAGATTTGTTTATCTTTATAAGAATGTCACGAGGTGTGACGCTTCGCGCATCTTAGTGCCACGAAGTTTTGCTAGATCTATAAAACAAATGAAATCAACATTATGTGAATAAAATTCTTTAAAAATTTTATAAATTTTTAAATGATAGTTGATTTTCATTTTCAGTATTATGATAGTTTTATTTTCATTTTCAATTTTACTTCAGAGCCACATGTAGGTACTCAAAGAGCCGCATGTGGCTCGCGAGCCGCAGTTTGCCGACCCCTGGTCTAGGCCAATATAAAATTCTCTGTAAGATGCCATTAGTAACTTCAGATCATGTTGAAACTTTCCAGCTCGTGCCTCATTAAGATCATGTTTGACAATGGTTTGAAAATTTTAACTTACCATTTATTGAACTAAAAGACTAAATAATTCATAGCACTAAAAAGCAGACCAGTATACGCTTTGATAAAGGATATTTTAATCAGAGAAGTGCCATTTTCAATTCTTACAAAAATTTTTAACATTTTGGAACAAACAACATTAATTTAGAACATAAATTATAAATTAATGTTGTTTGTTCCAAAACTTAAAAAATCTTTGAGTTTAAAATGGCACATAAGCCGAAAGCATCTCTCTGATTAAGGTCTGCTTTTCAGTGCTATGAATTATTTAGTCTTTTAGTTAAGTACCACTTAAAGCAGTAAGTGATTTTCAAGCCTTGTATCATTTATTGATTTTTCAGCAAAAAATTAATAAAATAAAATTTGCACACATAAATTTAACTTTTGTTAAATATTTTATAATATTAAACATTAAATGGTACTTTTCACTTTAAATACCGAACTCAAAATGCAGTAAAAATAAATTCCCTATTGAAGTTATACATATAATTAGGGAAATTCCCCAGAAATTTCTTTTCTAATTGGAACCAAAAATAACAACATAGATATGAATAATGCAAAGAAAATTCCACATTCATATATAATATGAAAAAATTTTTCTTAGAATTTGAGTCGATCATGTTAAATCAAAACAAATTGTGTAAAAAGAGAATGAAATTTTTTCTAATTTGTGTTAAATCAAAATTTTGTAAAGAAGTTCATGTAAAAACAGAATTGAGTGTAGATTGTTTCCAGTTTTTATTGTTTGCCTCTCATTTCTGTTTTAATTTGTTTTTTTTTATATGTTAAGTAATGGTAAATTTTAAAAATATGTGCATGATTTATGGTTAAATATTCATATATACTATCTTCCTCTTCTATTCTGACAGAAACAGCCCCAGTCCAAAATAGGTAGAAATGTATAATTAATTACTACTTGATATAGAAAACACTAACATCTTTGGTTTAAAAAAGCTCTCTTAAGCAGAAATATAATTTATAACTGTGCATTAGAAACAGAACATATAAAACACTAAAAGGATGATTCAAAATAATTTAAATTGTTTAACTTTTAATAACCTATTTCAGTTGTCTTGGCAGCATATATATAGTTATAGTTGATAATATAAAACATTTTTGTAATAAATAAATATATATACATATATGATTTTGTAAAGTAAAAACTAAATAACCAAAACTGAAATAAAATATGTTGTTTTATTTTCATTTTATAACATATATTAAATATATTAAAATATGGCATAGTATAGTTAGCAATGGTACAGTATAATGTATGAAAGCCATTGACTTTGAGAATTGGCAGTAGTCTGGTAGCAAGCTTTTGATCACTGGGAACATCTTATTATTGTTAATCATGGTGTCAATATCACTTCCAGGGTATTATCATTGATAATGTACATCTCATTGGCTCTCTGCTATCTGTAATGCTTTTGTCATCTTGAGCTTTTATACTATCTAGACATTCATAATTATTTTTGTTTCATTCCATATTTCACTTGCCTTGGATATCTGTTACATTAAAATTGAAAAAACAACTTGCTTCAATATATGAAATCAGAGTTCAAACAGCACTACTTGCTCTTAGTACTGTTTGAACTCTATCTTGGATATCTGTATTGTAAACTTTCTTATCTAGTGCTGCTGTTAAAAAACCTTTGGCTATGCTCCTCTTATGCTCTATGAGTCTGTGATTTAACCTGTTGAGGTCTGTAATTTTTTAAAAATAAACCTTATTAAAATGCAAAAAATTAAAATTGTAAAATCCCATTTAAAACTGTAACTAAATAATATCACTTCTCGCAGTTGTGAAAACTCATAAAATCTCTATGTTTTATTTAATAGACAACATTTTCGGTACAATCTCTACCATCATCAGGCTACAAATATTCAAAAACAGTTTTGAACTTCTAACAGCTTACACATCACATCATAGCAGAATATTTCTATGGTTACATATTAACTTAGTTGAAATACTGAGACAAAATGAAATAGAATTAAAATTATATTACAAAAATACAAATAAAAATAAAATAAAATATCATGATACTATAAATATTGTGTGTGTGTGTGTGTGTGTGTGTGTGTGTGTGTGTGTGTGTGTGGTTTTTTACAAGAGCTTGTGTGTGTGTGTGTGTGTGTGTGTGTGTGTGTGTGTGTGTGTGTGTGTTCTTATTAATGTGTAGAGACATAATTGTCATCAATATGTCTTTGGAATAGTGTATGTGTATTCCTGAGGGGTACATTTAATATAAGTTATGAACTTCTTTTAATACATTATTATACTTATAAGTCTCCTTAACTATTACTATTGTCCCTTGCTTAATGTCTCTATTGCATAGTTTGATGTTGCGGGTATCTCTATAGCTGGTCGGTCATTTAACAAATCTCTTTCCCTTGCCACCTCAATATCTCAATTGTCTCTGTTGTCAATGCCTGGCATTTCTTACTGATTGGTTTTATAATGCTCGCTTTGTCCTATTCTATTCATAAGTCTTTGGTGTAGGTTTCTGTTGATAAAGCCATAGTCATTTTCCCTTTGGCAATGTGTTCATCCAACCTCTGGATCAGGATTGAGTCATCATCCTTATATACAATGCTTATTGTTGGGTCTTTAGGTCTTTCTCTGGTATCTTGTAGACTCCTTGCTTTTTCATATTTTTCCTGGAATCCTTTTCATTCCTTAGCTTGCTAAATATTGTTTGTCCTCTCTGAAAGGTCAGTTTTTTATTTGTTTTCTTGGCTACTTTTATTTATAAAATTAAATTTTTTAAAACTATTTGGCACAATTAGGTGCCAAACCTCTCCTGGTGGTATGACTGTTGCGGCACTTGTGTGTTGCTATCAGCTTTCTTGCTTAGGTTCTTTTTTTACTGTCCTAAGGATGTTTAATAAAAATGATTTTCTATATCCATGCTGTAGACCGATCCCTAGAATGTAATCTACTTCCTGCTTCAAAGTGCTGGGTTCTGTACTGTACAATATAGCCCTACTGATAAAATATCTAAAGGCTTCTTTCTTATACATCAGGTCTTGGAATCAGTTGGTATTAGGACTGATTCATTTGTGGGTTTCCTAAATACTGATGTTTTTAGCCTCCCATAACCTATGCTTATTTTGATGTCCAGATAGTGGATAGTCTCTTGGCTTAGTGTTCATTACTTAGGATGAGACCATGTGTGTCTAAAGTAAGAGTCTTGGTAAAATCTTGTAATCTGGTGCTATCCTTTCATAGGGTCATGATGTTGTCTACAAACGTCACATAGAATTTCAAAACTGATTGGAAAGTGTGTATTTGTTGGTTTTCTACTTTTCTAAGAGCTATTTCTGGCAGTTGATGAATTATCATTTCCACCTAGGATTGATGTGCCCGATGGTGCACATCAATCCTAGGTGGAAATGATAATTCATCAACTATCACAACAAATGTCTTGACAAAAATACGTAGCATTAAATGGACCAAGGAGACATACTGGCAGCGTATGACTTCAATAGCCAGTACCCGTCCCTATATCTTGAGCCAGATAAACTACATAACATATTCATTTTATTCATTGATTTGTAGATGTTGGAGTCCGAAAAAATGAACCAAAAAAAATTCATATATGAAATTTTATATCCCAATTTTATCCTAATTTAATTATAATCAGAAATATATGTAAATGTTTATTTTGATAATTTTTTATTAAATAAAATAAACAATGAGTTTTGATTATTTTTGATCCATATAAAGTGTAATTGTGTAGATTGCATAAAAACATTATGAAGCTATATACTCTGAAGGCTGTAATGATATATAAATAATTTGATGAAAAAATGCCTTCAAATTCATAATTTAAATGTTATGAATAATTCCATCCAGATTATAATTTTATGAATAATTAATGCAGCAATTGAAATTGCATCATATAACATTTAAAGGATTTAGATACAATTAAGAGATTATGAATTATTATATAAAATAAAGTAATTGATTTAAGCAAATTATAATTGATAATTGATGACAAATTTTTTTTTTTTTACAAAAGTGAAATTTTTTTTTGCAAATTGAAAAAGTTATACACATTTAGATAATTCATTAATGTAAAATTAGTAAATATTGTTCATAAATTGAGGGATACTTGCTTTCATAATAGAAGTAATTCTGTTTTGATTTTGTTTTCTTTGATTTTATAGAATTTTAATGATGATAAATAATTTAATAAAATAATGATAACCTTAAAATAATAATAATTTTAAGGTTAGTGCCATCTGAATCAAAAATAGTGCTAGCATTAGCATAAATTACTTTTTATTATTAAAATTCTATTAAAATGAAGGATTTAATTTGGCAGCGTTAGATTCTATTTAAATAATATCCTTGAAATTTGATTTAGTATGGTTAGTAGTATGATTTTTTTCTTTAATTAAAACATTCTATTGTTTTGATTTGTTCTGTAAATGCAGCTAATGAGAGAGCTACATCCTTTTTATGGTTTTGTTTTAAAGTTTAACCTGGGAATGTTTTTATTATATTCATTTATTATTTCTTAAAATATTTATAAAAAATATTTTTTCATTTTAAAATATTTATATATGGAAGAATTTTTAATACCTAAATGAAAATATAATGTTTAATCACAAAAATCCAAAATATATTCACAGGTTAACTGACATTTATTGTTATATCAATCTAAGTTAAACTTTAAATTGATAAATTTGTTATATAAATTTAAGTTAACCAGTGTATGTGTTTTGATTTTTGTGACTGAATGTGGTACACAGGATGGATGAATATCAATGATTTATGTTGTAAATTCATTTATAACATAAATTTCATGTTTTTAATTGATGTTTTTGAATTTTATTAAACTTCATCAAAAATTATAATCATCTCTTCAGTTAATATAATTAATTTTAAGTTAGTAATTAATTTTTTATATCCAAGCAGAATGAAGTATTTTCAAGCAAGTCATCCAATGTAAAAAGCACTCATTCTCGGAAAAAAAATTCTAATAAATCAAAGAAGACTGAAAAATGTTTAGATATATTAACTAATATTAAAGAAGAAAATGCATTTGGTAATAATAATTAAAATATATTTAATTGATATAGAAAAATTAATAATATAATTAAATTTTTTTGACTTTTAAAATTATATCTGCTAATGTAATTGGATTAATTAGTTATAACTAAATAATAACTTAATAATTAAAAACATTAATTAATGTATTTTTTATAGGTTTGATTTATTATTGATATTCTTACTAATTGCATGTGAAATTCATCCTTTGAATGATATGAAATGCCATAATTTAATACATTATACAAAACTTTATTTTCATATGGTAAAAATTAATTTTATTTTTCTGTATGATTTTTGTTTTATGGAAAAATAATAGGATTATATATATCAAAAAGTTTTATAAAAATATAATGCATACAAACTAATGGAATCCATGATGAAAAAGATTAACTAATAATTCTAATCTCCTTAATGTAATTTTTGAAATAAACTGCAAATTTAATAATTTATTAATTTGGAATGTAGTGCTGCCATCTATTCTCTTAATAATTAAAATTTATACTAATATAGCATCATGTAATATTTATTCATCTTGAACTATTATTTTTATTTTATCTCTAAAATTAAATTTTGATGGGAAAATAATAAAGGATTATTAGTTCAGTTGTTAATGTTTTTCATTGTTTTGAACTGCTATAGTTCTTTTATTAATTAGACTTCAAACTTGAAATTTAGCATTTTCTATCCTATTGAATACGTTTCTTAAATATGAATATAATAATAATAATAATAATAATAATAATAATAATAATAAAAATTTTAACTTAAATTTTAACAAATTGAATTTGGATCAGAATGATTATTGTAATAAGGAATTGGTGACTATGAGTGTATACTATGAAAGTGAGTTCTTGACTAAATAGCTGTTGTACTTGATGCTGTGAAGTCTCAATGATATCAGATTTGCTAATAATCTCTCTTCATGAATAACTGTATACATTTGGTCGTCGACTTACGATCAACTTCCGTTCTGACTGACTGATGTAAGTCGATCTGATCATATGTCAGCCATATATTTATTAACAATATTTTTTAACCTTTCTAATCTTTTTATCATCTTTATAATTTATTTTTTTAATCTTTTAAATTTACAATTATATTATACATAATGTGAAAAATAATACTGTACATATGGCTACTTTCAAGTACATTATTCTACATATTCTACTTTCTAATACTGTACATACTACATTGTAAACACAAAAATACAATCTAAAATTAATGTAAAATTAGTACAAATGAAATATACAAAATCAGTTTTTAATCTTTGCTTGTGCTGGGTTGTGGATCATCAGGGTCATATTCTTGGGTTGAGGTAGCAAATGTTTTCTTGATGAGGAACATGCTGAGCATTGTTTGAACAGTTTGTTTCTTTTTTCTTCATATATCTCACGATAACAACGCACAGCATCTTGAATGATATGTTCAATCTTTGTGAATCGTTCGACCTTAGGGTCCATTGCTTCAAAACTGCCGAGAGCTTTATTCAGTTGGGAAAAAGAATCTGATAAACCCTTTGCAGTGAATTTCTTTTGTGGCTCTTCTTCTTTCTCTTCTTCCTCTCTCACTTTTTTTCTGGCACTCTCTGTGCTTCCAATTCAATCAACTCTTCATCCGAAAGTTCTTTTGCTTCACAATTTAGCAACTCCTCTACATCCTGTATTTCACATTCTAATTTAAGATTTTTTGCAAGTTTATCTATTTTTTTCTGTAATCACTTCCAATTCCTTTTTCAAATCCTTCAAATGTATTAGCATACTTAACAAAGGAGAATAAACTAGCACTAATAGCAGCTGAGATAAACTGATAACATTTTATTAACACTAAAATGCTAACGTTTTCGGCTCTGTCACCGTCTTCAGCAGTTTGTTCTAAAGTTAGAATCAAATTCGAAGAAGGAATAAAGCAACTACCGTATATACTCGTGTATAAGCCGAGATTTTTTCTCGGAAAAAATTTTTGAAGTAGGGGGGTCGGCTTATACACGGATAAAAAAAAATCAACTTTTTTTTGGCTGGAGAAATTGAAGTAATAATTAAAACCATAACTTACTGAACGTCTCCTGAAGACCAGGAAGGAAATTTATCATAACTTACTGAACATCTCTTGAAGACCAGGAAGGAAATTTTGCAATAATTTAATACATATCAGGTAAAATTTTATCTTATTCCGAAGCAATCGAGCACATCACGCCGCCGACTCCAATCTGCATCTATATATTGTAATCAGATAGGCGACGCCATGCTGCAGATACAACACGACGCGAAAACTCGACAGTCAATCAAGAATCTTACCTAGGATTCATATTTTGAGTGAAAAAATATATTTATTTTTCATTATTATTAATAAAGAATATTTTAATCAATTCGCTAATAATTGATAAACGCTTATTATATTTAACTCATCAATGATTTAATTAAAATATAATAAAAAGTAACTAAAATAATGAAAAAATAATAATTATTTAAAATCTGTACCAAATAATAACTTTAGTCTACCAAAAAAGTTCATCGTAAGCAAAATCAAAACTTCGAAATCGCATGCTAACGTCTAGAAATGACATTGCATCTATCCTAACGGTGTATGACATCATCGTTAAAGTGAACTACTCATTTTAAAATACGATCAAAAGCACAGATAAGGACATATCATCTGTGATCAAAAGTTTGAATAACTCAATTCAACTCAACTATAGGGAAAACGAAACTTTAAACAATCTCTTGGAACCCATCTGACGTAGATGTATTCTAATAAAATTTTTATTGTGATAACTTAATATGAAATTTTTTAGAAAAGAAAACAGTTATTCAATAACAAAAATAAAAAGAAAATATTTTTATGTAAATTATAAAAATTTATTACTACTCTAACTTGATATTTTCTGAAACTACGTCATCCTAACGATAATATCATACACCGACATCAAGCTTGCTTCGAAGTAAAATTTTACTTTACCTATTGCGATCAAGCGCGTCGCATTGCCGAATCCAACCTGTATTGATATAAGTGCATCGGACAGGCGATGCCGTGCTGCCTGATGCGCCTCGACGCAGAAATTCTCAACAATGATTCAAGAATCTTATGTAGGCATGCTGCGTTGGATCACTTTAGCTGGATTATTGTCGAGAATTTCTGTGTCGTGGTGCATCAGGCAGCATGGCATCGCCTATCTGATGCACTTATATAAATGCAGGTTGGAGTCGGCCGTGCAACACGCTTGATCGCTTCGGGTAAAATAAAATTTTACTTTTTAAATTGATTTATTGATGTCTATATTATAATAATTTATTTTATATGTATATATTTAAAGTTTCAATAAAATATTTATTTTGGCAAATGGCATTAATATATCGGTAACTAAAAATCAAAGATCACGTAATTTACCATTTTCAAATTTTTATCGAATTTTAAGTGCTGAAGTTGGGGAGTAGGCTTATATACGAGTTACGCATTTTTACTGATTTTCAAATTCCAAAATCGGGGGGGGTCGGCTTATACACGAGTATATATGGTATCTTGCTCTGGTAACCGTATTACATTATAAAAGGTTTAAAACAACAAATTTACAATTACTATGTTTGAAAGTCATAATAATCCAAAATTGAATTCTGCTAAATGCATAAGGACACTAGTCAAATTTGATAGTGTCTTTATGCATCTGTTTTTATAATGTTTTTGAATTTACTTTATAAGGAAAAACAAAAAGTGTATATTAGCTCATTTTTGGCTCAACTTATCTGTATGAATTAGCATTATTTTCAACAAATGCTATTAACATAAAACATAGTACTCAATTGACAGATCAGCATTTGACATTAGATTTCTGAATTGCAATAAATTCTTATGAGCTCCAATATGAAAAACTTATTACATGTGCAGTACCAAGTTTCATGAGCATATTTGAAAAAATATTAATTAAGACTTGTTTAGTTATATACTGCATGACCAAAAAAGTCACTTTGAATTTTCCTATACTAATACTGAAGAGCCAATGGTTGGCTTAATAGTGCAATAATTTGAATATTTCTATAGGCAATAATACAACCTTTAATTGTAACTAATGCACTATGTAGTTATCATTTCATAAACAATTCTGTCTGAAAATGTTTGCACATAGTCATAGAAAAGATGCTACTATGTTTAAGAAGGGCCTAATTATTGGCATGCTTCAAGGGCTGAAAAACCAATAAGGAGATTGTTGAAATTACAAGAATTGGGTTAAGAATAAGCATATTATTAAAACTTGGAAGGAAAGTGATAAGTCATCAACTTTGTGGAGAAAATGTGATTAAAAAACAATCTTAAATAATCATGATCAAAGATTACTAAATGCTTGGTGAAATCCAATTGTAAAAACTGATTGTAAAACTCACAGCTAAGTTTACTAGTGTAAGCAAGAACATTTCTCCATGCACAATGAGATAAGAACTTAAAGGACTGTGTTGCCACAAGAAACCAGTTTTTAGTGAGCCAAATAGAAAAAATGCCTTCAATTTATTAGGGAGCATAAAGATTCATTCCATTGTTCTACAGTCCAATCATGTGATCTGATAAGTCCAGATTTATCCTATTTCAGAGCAATGGACACATCTGGGTAAGAAAAGAACTGCAAGAAGCAACAGACCGATCATGCTATCAATTCTATCTATCAGTGAATATCATGTGATTCAATTGTTATCATCAAAATGTTTAATATCACTATAGTTCTATTAACATACCAATACAATTTATATTTGATCACAATTTATAGAAACAACTTGTTGTGTTTCAGTAGTGTAACTAGGATGATACTGCATTATTATCCTATAAATCTCCAGTTCAAACTTTTTTTTTTAAATAAAAATTAATAATTAAAAATCATAGTTCAATTATTTATTTATAAAAAGTAACAGCTTTAATAAAGATCTATAATTATAAATATAGGCAAACCAATTAAACTATACTTGACAACAACATTGCAAGTCAGTATTGAGTCTATGGGAGCAGCATATTGCCAATTTTGTGTTGATATTAATATGCATGGAACAGTTGATTTTGATATAAGGGTAACATATCAGTAAGAATGACGTTTATTTTTATGTAATTGTGCCTCTGTGTTTTCAGTTTTCAATTTCAAATAAACATTCAATGCAGTTTGCTTTTATTTGATGGCTAATCATGCAGCCTTTTGTTAAAATTACAACTCTCTGCCAATTTAGAACACAATCGATTGGAATGTGCAAAATATCATTGCACATTTGATCATCATATATATTATAGACATGCAGATAATTTATTACATGTTAAATTCATGTTAATATCATAATTTTATTTGAAGCTTATTGCTTACTTGCCAAAATTGTCATTATGTTATGGCAATTTACTGTAAACATCACAAATAATTTAATAGACTATATCATTGGCGTAGTGATATAAATGAACTTTGGCTCTCCCATAGACTCAATACTGACTTCTGATGCAGTCATCAAGTATAGTTTCATTAGGAAACATTATAGTGAAGTCAGCTTTTAATATCAATAAATATTTTAGTAAAATTAAAATACATTCAAATACAATACATGCATATTTATTATTGTCTCAGTACATCCTCTTTTATTGTAACAGTAAAATTCATTCAAAACAACAGTCTTAAAATTATAATTAATTTTATTAATTGAAAAATACAAAAAGTTAATATAACATAAATTTACTTTGAACTAAAAACAATATTCAATATAAACAATGATTATATTTTTAATTCTTCTAATACTCGAAAAAACAACTTGTAAACCTAGGAACCTAGAAAGGAAGAACTACTTATATAATTTATTATACATAAATGGAAGGTAGTATGAAGGCATAAGTAATAGGTTTTAAATATTAAATGCAATTTTACAATTACACAACTTTCACACATTTATTTATATATTTATGAAACTTAAACTAAATCCAAAATCAAATAATAAATTCATTTAAATAGGACCAAAAATCATGAAATCTTATCTTTAACCATATTCCTGAACAAATCTCTCTTCAGTTACATTGAACAAAATAAAACAAAATATTAAGTGTATTTAATTGATATAATCAATACTAAGGTTATAGAAATTTTGGAAGACTCATATAACAAGGACTTTTAAATTAGAAATAATAAAGAGCCAAGAGATAAACTAGAAAGATGTGGTATATACAGTATATATCTAAAAGATAACACCATCATATATACTATTAAATACTCAGGAAGAATTGATAGAAAATTACAAGTTAGAAATACTTAGTAGAATGGACATCAGATTCAATTGTCATCACATTACATTAAGCCAAAAAGCATTTGATAATTATGAAATTCTCTGGGACCAATTATAAATCATTGATGATGATCCATACCACATTTTAGCAGATTTTTTAGAAAATATTAAAGCAAAATTTTAACTGATATAATCAATACTAAGGTTATAGAAATTTTGGAAGACTCATATAACAAGGACTTTTATAAATTTACTATTAATAATTATTCATTAATGCTTATTACCAGTAAATTAATAAGCATTAATAAATAATTATTAATAGTAAATTTATAAAAGTCCTTGTTATATGAGTCTTCCACAATTTCTTATCTATTTGACATATATCGATTATGAAATAATAGTAAGTTTTAAATAATGATATATTTATCCTCCTTACAAATAAGATTTTATTCATATAGAAATCTCTCTTTTTTTCGAATGTCTCTAATAAGTCCGCGCGCGCGCGAGAAAAAGTAAAGTAAAATTTCACTCATAAAACCCAATAAAATGCATTGAGATGTTAATAAAATGGTTATTAGTTTAACTCAGCTGCTATTAGTGCTAGTTTATTCTCCTTTGTTAAGTATTTTGAGTCTAAGCAGTTATTAGTCTCAACACGTATTAGCATAACATTTTAGACACTTTTTTCAAATTCCTGATATACAATTCTTTGTTACATATTCCCATGTGGTCGAAATATTCTTGATACATTGAAGAATGTTGTACTGTTTCCAAAAGTCTCGCAAAGAGCAGCATCAGAATCTATCACTTTGATGACTTATGCGAATATCGTTTTGAGGTGGTGAGCTTTGAATGCTGAAATAGCATCCATGGATTGTTATGATAGCAGTTGTGTTAGGTGGCATAAAAACCACTCTAATATCATGATGAAGGTCTTGTATATGAGGGCCAGGGGCATTGTCCATAACCAGTAAAATCTTGAAAGGGATACCTCTCTCTGCACAATATTCATGATCCTGGGGAATGAAGCAGTTCATGAACCAGTCTTTGAACAGTGTTTGAGTCATCCAAGCCTTAGAGTTTGAATGGTAATAAATAGGCAGTTTGTGCTTTTTGATGTGCTGAAATGCACGAGGGTTTTTAAACGATAAATGAGAAAAGACTTTAGCTTAAAACCCGGGCATTCCTACCAAGTAACAAAGTCAACTGATTCTTAAAAGCTTTAAATCCTGGCATATTTTTTGCTTCTTGGTGTATGTACATATGATTAGGCATGTGTTTCCATTGCAAGCCAGTTTCATCTATGTTGAAGATTTTTTCCAGTAGATAACCTTCTTCTTTGATTAAAGAATCAAAACTATCAAGGAATTTTTGAGATCCATCTTCATCTGCACTTCCTACTTCTCCTGTGATACATACATTATACAAAGCAAATCTTTTTTAAAATGCTTAAACCACCCAATACTATCCTGAAAATCTTCTACGTAATCATCTTTGGCATGTGATTTTAAACTCTGAAACAGACTTCTAGCCTTCGTTTGCACTGTGTGAAGACTCTGTATTTTTTTGTATTAAATCTTCTATCCACATAAATAATAATTTCTCCATTTGATGGAAGGGTCCCTGTCATTGTTTGGTTAAAATTGTAGACTTAATAGGTGCAAAACTTTTCACAGCTTCCCAAATTCTTTCTTTGTCTTTAAGTATCATTGATACTGTGGAATGTGATAACTTCAAGTCATGTGCTATCATATTCACTTTCTTTCTGCCTTCATACTTCTGGATAACTTTCATTTTACACTCTAAATCAATAGCTTTCCTTGACTTCTTAGCTGGCATATCTGTAGATGAAGGTATTTTCCTTTTACTAGACATTTTATGGATTATACAATACAGTAAAACCTCTATTTTACGGACTTTGGATTTTACGGACACCATCCCAAAAAATAAAATAAAAATAATATTAATACAATATTTGCATAACCTGTCTACAATATAGCTACATCCAGCATTTGTAAAATAAAGCACTCATTTATTGCATAATGCGTCATTTTTATTTTAACAACTTACCTAAATTTAATATACATGTATGTAGGTAATTTAATTTAAATAATGCGTCATTTTTATTTTAACAACTTACCTAAATTTAATATACATGTATGTATGTAATTTAATTTAAAATACTCTATGTAAAATAATACAGTTTTTAGGCATAAGTCACCTTAATTAGTACAGGTATGTTGAAAATGCTACTTAATGTTTATAAAAAAAATTTATTTTGATTTTACAGACTAATCTTGCCCCTATAGTAGAATAGTAGAATTTTAATTCTACTCCAAGCTAATAATGAAATAGATCACAGCACTTTATAGCAGTCCTGAAAATACTTTTATTACTTAAAGGCATGCGAGGAATGTTTTCGACTATACAAAAGTCATCTTCAACTCTCTAAGTTTAAGCAGTTTCTAACTTTAGGTGTTCTAAGAACAACATCATTCTATCGGTTATAATTTGATTTTTTAAACATAACAAATTTAAGCAACATCAATATCAATTGGATGGGAGCCAGAGTAATACAAAAAGTCAACGATCCAGTAGAACTTAGTACGGCTGAAAAAGTGAACATTTATAGGAGAAGCCAAATAGAAAATGTTATTAATGACAAGGAGACAAAGGCGATCTCAAAAGCTTGGAAGTATGCATTGAGTAAATAGTATCCAGTAAACATGAACCATTGAATGCAAACACATGTTTGCAAAGGACATTTTTATTTTATTTTTATTCCATTTTTATTTTGTTTTTTTCAATTCTTAACCCCAAATTTTCATTTTAATTCTTGTTTTTGTTTTATTTATGCTTTAATGTGTTTTAAAAAATTAATTAATTTTTATTTATCTTAATAATTATTTGTAATAATTTTTACTTTTTAATTTTTAGCCCAGGTAAGTAGCAGGAAATATTAAATTTGCTAAATAAGAGCAATTTTATCTTATATTTGTTATAATAAAAAGAGACAAACTATGCACTATGCAGAAATAAACGCTTTCGATCATTCTCAACTGGTCTGAGAATGATCGAAAGCATTTCTTTCTGAAATAAAGATTTATTTCTGCATAGTGCTTAGTTTTCTCTTTACTTATCCGATTAGTTTGACACTAACATTCTCAAATTGGTTAATTATGTATTATCAGTTGCAGAATGTCTACGGCTTTAGTAAATTTGTTATGTTTCAGAAATCAAATTATAACCGATAGAACGATGTTGTTCTTAGAACAGCTACAAGTTAGAAACCGCTTAAACTTAGAGAATTGAGGATGACTTTTGTATAGTCAAAAATATTCCTCGCATGCTAACCCTTTAAATAATAATAGTATTTTTGGGACTGCTATAAAGTGCTGTGATCTATTTCATTATTAGTTATAAGCCTGAGAAAGCAGTATTATGATTGAGTACCTCCAAGCTTTCGAGATGTTGTTTACTTGTCTGTCATTTATGACCAATCCATCACTCTTACCTTTATAAATCTGTAACTCTTCAGCTGTGTATAACTCGTTCACATTATCCAGTTGTTTCGTTACTCTGCTGTCATCCCAGTTTATTTTTATATTATGTTCATACGCTCTCCTCGCTAGGGCTGTTGACAAATTTGCATTTTTTATGTCCCTCTTATGCTGTGTTATTCTGTTCTTTAAGTTTCTACAAGTGGCTCCTATATAAAACTCTTTTTTCCCATTTTCTAGGTTTAGTAAAGGTATATTATAGACTCCTGCATGATCATCTTGGTTGTACATATCTTTTATATTCCTTAATAGGTTAAAAATTGTTGGTGATCTTTTATATGCAGGTTTTTTGTTTTCTTTTTTTACCAACTCATTTATCGTTTTGAAGTCTCTCATGGTGTCTGGTATTATAGTATATTCAGCACTCTGTTCATTAACCTCTTCTTCATTCATAGGGCCTCTGGGTGAAATTCCCATCAGCGTTATCAATTCTCTTTCTTTTAGTTCTCTAAGTAACTTATCTACTAAATTTCCATTGTAGCCATGTTTTTGTGCTACTTATTTTATTAGACCTATTTCCTCTCTTAATAATTCTTCTTCACTGCAATGCATGAGGGCCTTGGATACTAACGATCTTAATGCGACTTTCTTATAGTGCCACCTATCGTTTGACCATTCAAGTATTATTATCGTTTGACCCTTCAGGTATTATTGTGGCACTACTCTGCTTCCTATAAACTGTAGTTGTGAAGGAAAGCTCTTTTATTTGTAGATCAACATTGAGGAAATGTATTCTTTGGTTGTCTTTCTGCTTTAAAGTCAGTTTTAGACCATAGCTCGGGAGTGTAAATAGATTTACTAGGATTTTGTCTTCTCTACTGAATTTCAAATTACAAAGATGTCGTCAATGTACCTTAAGTACAGACTAGCCTCTCGTATAGTTTCTTGTAGTTTCGTTTGTTCGAGAGATCCGAGCAGAAGTTCTGCTAACACACCTGCAAGGGAGCTTCTGATCAGGACACCCTTTGTTTGTCTATAGAACTTATTTCTAAATCTAAAGAAGGAATTGTGACATAGCATGTCAGCTAGTTCTCTGCATAGGCCTGCGTCCAGGTAAGTTCTCTAGAAAGAATCTATATAAGCATAAACAAGTTGGAGTGATGTTTATTGAAGGATATAGTTTTTCAGTCATAAGTTGCGAAGACTTCATTCCGTTGCAAGCGTACTTCTTTAAGCTTTTGGAGAAAGGTTTCAATGGAGTAACAGTGTACGGATAGCCAGTTAACTTTAGATTGATCCATCTAGCTATTGTCTTTTCTAGATTGTACATTGGAGATCTACATTTTTCAACTATAGGTCTGAAGGTCAACGGAGTTTTGTGCATTTTATCAAACACAAAGAGCCTTGGGCATGATGGGTTTGGTATCTGTTTAACTTTCATAAAATCTGGGATGTCTTCCTTCTTTAGAAATCTAAGTACTTTTTTGTCTAAAGTTTCAGTTGGATCTTTAGGCATAGTTTCTGCTCCCAATTCTTGTATATACTTTTCTAGGAAATCATCATATATTTCTTTATTTGTTAGTACTAGTTTTTTAGATTTATCTTTCCTGGTTAGAGCTATGTTACTGGCTTGCATCCAATCTTGGGCTTTCTTTATCATAGTTTTTTTCTTTTTTTGCCTGTGTAATATTATCTCTATTCTTTCAATTGTAGGTCCTTACTTCCTCTACAAATCTCCACCTATTCCTTTCTTTTTCTACATCTCTCATATCATTGACTAGCCTTTTGAATGGTGGTATCAAGTTATCCTAGTTTTTCATTATTTTCACAGCATAGAAGGGTCCTTTCTTCAGAATGTCTTCTACAAATTGTGGCAAGGTTATATTACTGACTACAGTTACCATATCTTTTAATTCGAGAGATCTTTTTTTATTAACTTTGTTCAGTTGCCCTTTGAACAGCCATTTTATCTTTTTTATGTATTTCTTTCTCAACTTTTTTCTCAATTTTAGGATGCCTTCCTCAAGAGGAGCAATGGTATTGATCCTGTAATGGAGCTTAAGGGACATAATCCTTTTGTCTAAGCCCTACTTTTTTTTAGCAAAAATGTATACTTGCCTTCTTGCATCCATTATCACTGCTTTTAATATGCATTAATAATGTATGCATTTTCTTGCATCCATTATTGCTGTATATGTCCTTTCAAAATTTACTCTAAGAGGGAAGTTATATGAAGAGACTTTACAAATTAATTTTTTTAAAATAGGAAAGTACAATATGAAATTTCACATCTCATTATTATTTATTCAGTTAGAATGAAACAAATATTTAAACTATCCAAAGTTGATGTTTTTAGATAAAAGATAAACTTATCTTGAAAAAATTATCTATAGGTAATTTGCTTATGTAAAGTTATTTTGCATAAATACAAAACAAAAATTTAAATTTTATATACTTCTTAATGTCAGATATTTTTTAATTATAGTAATAATATCTCAAATCACAAAAGAAGTATTTGAATATTATAACTATAAAATTTTTCTTTAATAATCTCAGTTTTTAAAAACTGATAGTATAAAAAAATTAGAATTATTTCCAACAATGGGATGAATATGGAAAAAAATCAACTGCAGAGTAATTGATATATAGTGTGCCTATGCAAAAATATGATAAATCTCAATTTTTTTTTGTTTATTTATTTAGAATTTTTTGATTTTGAAAATATTGGAAAAATGCAAATTCTAAAATATAAAACACAGGTAGTTTTCAATTTATGAATTTTTGCTTAATATGTTCACAGATTTGAGTTCTTTTTTTAAATATGAGCTATCAAAAATATTGAATACAGGAATACCCCAGAGTTACGTCACCTTCGGTTTCAGACGGGTGCCGTAAACTGAAAATATACGTAAATCGAAGCATTCCATTTTTTCACTTATTGATGTATTTACATGCAATGTCAGTTATGTAATAATCATTTATTAGTTTCTTTATCCATAGCTGACATAAAGAAACAGTAAAAATTTACAGAAAGTGATATACTGTACTTATCCACACGTGCTGACTAATAATTCAAACATGGTGGCAAGAAATATCTAGACGACCCCTGGAGGTGAGAGTTGGCAATACTTTTTCTCCCAGAAAATTATGTAAATTTGCAATTAACCAATAACGGCTCGACGATATTACATGATATTAATAGTTTTTTTGAAGTTTTAGTTGTTTATTTTTTACTAATTTTTTAACCTATTTTGACAAACCTGGCATAGTAACTCAAACGGTGTGGATTAAATAGAATAATATTCCATTTTCAAATAACTAGAAAAAGTATTTTCTTTTAGGTAATCTCCAAGAGTATTAGAATTGTTTTTATTCAATATTTGTGTCCTACGTCGGGAAGCACTGAGATAGAGTAATAATGACAGTGACATAGGTGCAATCCTAGTCATATTAGAGAAGAAAATATTCTCATAAAAATTTATATTGTTTAATATAATCGGAAATTTGTAATTGAATTAACGAGTCCTAACATCTCTCGTCGGGAAGCACTGAGATAGAGTAATAATGACAGTGATATAGGTGCAATCCTAGTCATATTAGAGAAGAAAATATTCCCATAAAAATTTATATTGTTTAATATAATCGGAAATTTGTAATTGAATTAACGAGTCCTAAATATCGAAAAATTACCAGATCGGAAATGTGAATAGAGTAACTCTATTCTACCCTATGGTTAGAAAGGACTGAAATGTGAATAGAGTAACTCTATTCACATTTCCAATTGTGATATTATGAAATACTATTTTTTATATGTTATAAAAAATTTTACATGGTTCATTAGCTTTTATGGACATTCCCATATAAGATTTTTAAACATGGTTGCCGTAGTTATATATCTATCATATAATTTAAAAAATATTTAAAGTTGCAAATTCCATATTGTCCAAACGGTGTGGGTTAAATAGAATAATATTCCATTTTCAAATAACTAGAAAAAAAGTATTTTCTTTTAGGTAATCTCCAAGAGTATTAGAATTGTTTTTATTCAATATTTGTATAATTTCCTGTTGGATGATAAAGATTTTCGCTTAGGCATAATGATAGCCTACTAGAAAAAATAAAATAGCCTTAGAATAGTTTATAGATTATCCTAATTTAGAAGGTAATCTGATCACCTGTTTATTTAAATTTCATTCGATCAAACGATAACATATAATATTAGTGAGATGGTTTGAATCTGTGGACTGTACTGTACTTTATGAACCGGTTTCGTCCCTTGCTTTTGTATCTTGCCATTTTGTCACCTTTTTGTTTTGCTGTATTCTTTCCCATACGAATAAATAAATAAAAAAGTAGTAGGACTAAATGTGGCCTTATGGAATAGTATTCCATATTGTCACCATCCATAGCATAATATTTGAACGAAACCTACTCCAATAGATGCAAAATCCCTCAAAATACGAAGAGATATTATGAAAGGTGCTTCATAAATACTCTTATCAAACTCATAAAACAATTATCATATTATCTGTAGTCTTTGCAGATCCGATGATTTTAGATGGCGCAAAAATTTTGAAAAAGTTCTCTGTTTTAAAGCGTTATGCTTCCTACCGAGGAAACTGAAACTGATGCCAAAGTATTTTGCCACTTAATATTAAAAATTTTGCATTATTGCAGTTTCATAACATGCCTCATGTGCGAGATACAATGCTATTCCATAATATTCCCATTTATTCTACATGAAAAATCGATATATTAAACCCCCGAATTTTAAATTCCAGACAAAAGATATACCGATTTCTTTGGATTCTCGTGTTACTTAAATATTTCTAAAACTAATTTCCTATTATGCTATTTTGTTGTGAAATTGGCCTCCTATATTGAATTTTTAAAGTTTAGCTTTTACTCTAGTTTGAATCTTATTAGCAACTTTCTCACTTTTAATATTTCATTTTGCATTCTCACCGTTTAGTCACAATTGCCAAACTGAAACATTAGTCACTTTGGAATTTTTCAGTTTTTCTTTCGAAATATCATGCAAATAGTAACTTAACTTTTAATATCTTCCACAATCATTCTCATTGTATAAGCCCTATATTTAAAACGTTGGATCTAACTTTGCATAATCACCTTTATATAAGTTTTTCAATTATATCTATTAATAATATATTTGTGAATATCTAAATATATAATTCAATAATGAACCAAATTTAATATAAATAAAAAAATATATTTATATATATTTTACTTATTACAGTGATAATTAATATATATTTATTAAATTGTTATCTAATATAATTCAGGATCATAAATACTGTTGATATTTCGTATTATTTAATCTGTAAGCATTCTTCAATAATATGTTTCTTTTTTTGTGTGTCAAAACAGAGCAAACAAAAATTCGTTCATAGTTTTATCCATAAAACTACATATAAGTACAATATTATTCTAAAATATTTCAAGAAAGTAATATTACTTATTACTTAATCATCCTGGTAGTTTCGATATTTTTATTTCTTTTCAATGTATTCGAAAAGAGAAGAAACCATAATTTCTTACCATGAAAACTAAAAATTTTTATTAATTAATTTTTGTCCTTTTTACATGTTCCAATACTATTTTGAATGGTAGAATGATTGTACAATTATGTCATATTATGTTATTCTGTTAACTTCTTTTCTCTTTTTAATTTTTGAATATTTTTCTAGAGGATAACCATTATTAATAATCTTCTACATTATAATTAGTCAAACGTGACATTCTGGAGTCCCTTTTTCGGACGAACCACTGTACCAATTTCTATAAATTAGGTATGGTTAGAAAGGTCTAATTCTCGGAAGTCTGCGACAATAGATCTTTTTTTTGTTTGGCCATTGTATCATAAATACTGTTGATATTTCGTATCATTTAATCTGTAAGCATTCTTCAATAATATGTTTCATTTTTGTGTGTCAAAACAGAGCAAACAAAAATTCGTTCATAGTTTTATCCATAAACCTACATATAAGTGCAATATTATTCTAAAATATTTCAAGAAAGTAATAATACTTATTACTTAATCATCCTGGTAGTTTCTATATTTTTATTTCTTTTCAATATATTCCAAAAGAGAAGAAACCATAATTTCTTACCATGAAAACTAAAAATTTTTATTAATTAATTTTTGTCTTTTTTAACATTATTCTTACTCCAATACTATTTTGAATGGTAGAATGATTGTACAATTATGTCATATTATGTTATTCTGTTACATTATTCTTATTCCAATACTATTTTGAATGGTAGAATGATTGTACAATTATGTCATATTATGTTATTCTGTTAACTTCTTTTCTCTTTTTAATTTTTGAATATTTTTCTAGAGGATAACCATTTAATCTATATTGTAATTAGTCAAACCTGACTGGCTGGAGTCGCTTTTTCAGACGAACCACTGTACCAATTTCTATAAATAAGGTATGGTTAGAAAGGACTAATTCTCGGAAGTCTGCGACAATAGATCTTTTTTTGTTTGGCCATGTTTTAAAGCCCTAGGGGCCGAATTTTTATTTTATGTCAATAAATATCAATAGATGGCGCTAAGTGTCATCTATATTGTAATTAGTCAAACCTGACTGGCTGGAGTCGCTTTTTCGGACGAACCACTGTACCAATTTCTATAAATAAGGTATGGTTAGAAAGGACTAATTCTCGGAAGTCTGCGACAATAGATCTTTTTTTGTTTGGCCATGTTTTAACGTCGGCCATACTGGCGTCGACGCAGCGCGCATTGGGTGCAACTATCGGAATATTTAACTATGTCTCTATACATATCAGACCAAAAGAATTGAGTCTCAATTTTCCTACACATCTTCTTAGCACTAAAGTGTCTTGATGTCGGTGCATTAGGGAATATATTTAAAATGTATCCTACTAGAGATTGGGGCACTACTAATTGATGCCAAACCTCCATCCGAAATCGACATCGTTTCTGTTTATAGAGTATGCCACATCCGTCCAGAAAATAATCCGCATACTCATCACATTGGGTGTCATCTTGTGACAATTTCTCTATAATTTCCTTACATTTCTCGTCTAATTTCTGCTGTTCCCCAATTTGTTCGATACTATAAATGGGACGGTATTCTTCAATCGACCCAATCGGGATTCGACTGAGAGCGTCTGCATTGGTGTGCGTTTTTCCTGGTTTATGAATAATAACAAAGTCATACTCTTGTAGTTGAAGGTTCCAACGAGCTAATCTCGAATTAGGATCACGAACGTTCAATAGCAATCGTAATGGTCAGCTATCTTTGTGTATCTCGAATGAGCGGCCATATAAATAGGGCCGAAAATATTTTATAGCCCAAACAATCCACTGTATATATAATGCAATGTTTTGCTGGTACCAAACGAGTCAACCAAATCGATGATGATATGATATAAAAATGTACTCTACTGGTTACTTGCTTGTTGCAAAAAAATTTATAGTCTGTTGCTTGTTGACAATATGTTTGCAAATGAGTCTTCGAAATAAGCATTGAAGATTGTGACATATATAATAAGATTCAATCATTTTCGACTACCTTGTTTTGAGTTTTATCATCATCCATTACTTTGATTTTCTCATACACTTGGTATGAACTGCATATATCTGTTGCCAAAATATCCAACTTGCTGGATATGGCTTTTGTTGCTGACCATGCCTCATAAGACAATGTAATGTGATTTCAAAGGGATGCGATAGTGACAACAGCGATTAAAGTTTGTCTAATGGTCATTCCCAGGCACGAATGCACTGCAAAATCAACTCGTTTGCTACCAGCCTTTGTCTCTGTCTGTCTGTTTCACATAGGCTCCCATACTATTTGATCTATCAGGACCAAACTTTTCAGGGTGACTTCCAGGGTTGCAGAATTGGATGGCAAATGATCTGATTCCTACTTCACCTTTTTTAAAAAATCCGACTTTGACTCTGACTCCCTAAAATTTGTAAGGTCCGACTCCCGACTCCATCCAAAACTCTCCAACTCCGACTCTGCAACCCTGGTGACTTCACATGTCTTTGCTAAACACGTTAGTGTTAAGTTAGTATTGTGGTTATTCATCATGAGGTTAGCTAATTCGGAATCTCACAAAGCAAGAACCAATTACCATATTTTAAATATAGTTAATACTTCGAATAGTGTGAGAAATTTGTGGAACCAATTATTTGCACTAATCGAGGTCTACCTGTAAAAGATACAGTTTATCATTTAATCCTTTAGTTTATTTTTTGTTACCTTAATATTTAATGATCAAATAATTGAAACTGTTTTTAAAAGTACTTTACTGCCTTTTAAAAATCTGCTTTATAGTAAACTAACCATAAATTTTGTACTATGTATGTGAAATGACTCATTTTTAATCTTTTACATTCCTGTAATAAATTCCTAGGATCATATTACATTTCAGTAATTCCAAAGAATTTTTGCAATTAACAAATTTTGTTTAGGTTTTAAATTCAATACTTTTGTAGTAATGCTATATAAATAATTTGAAAATAAAAAAAATTTTTCAACTTATATCTGAATACTGTAATCATAGAACATAATACACTTCCTGTTAATATTTTCCACTAAGCGAGAATTTTTTCTCTTTCTTTGACTAATAGAAAAATCATCATTAGCTTATGCATATTTATTCACAAAATATAAAATTTTTAATTGCAATATCTCTGTTAAATAAGAACTTTAAATAGTTTTTTATCAAATTAATTAAATATAAAAATTAAGAATCAAGAATTAATTAATAGATAGTTACATATAGTTCGTACAAAATTTTTAATCTTTAAAAAATTAATTCTATATTTGAATTATTTAAATATACAGGTAATAGTAATCCTTGATTTATGACAGGGTTCAGTTTTGAACCCAATCATTGTAAGTTGGAATAGTCCTAAGTCATAAATGCCCAAAATTTAGGATTTCTCACTACTAATATTTACTAGGACACTCATTATATATTATTTTAAAAACAAAGAACATAAAACTACAAGAATTAGACAAAAAAATAAAAAATACTTTTCATATATTAGACTACTGGGTCAAGGATTCGAACCCATGAAATTGCATTGACTAATCATAGAATTTACTGATTATATCACCATTATAACTGTGAATAGTTGTAAGATGAGGATGATCTGTTTATAATTTCTGTTGAATTTCTATTGCATTGACATTACTGATATTGTCATATTGTCAAGTAAATGTTGACATTATACCAACATTTATCATTGATAATAATGACAAAATATTAAAATTTATTGTCTTATAAATATTAAGAAAAATAATACTTACTGAGTAAATGCAGAACTTTATCAACATCTCCTTCTTTTGCAGGTTCATATAAATTTTTTACATTATATCTGGGACATAATGATTTTTCTGTAGCAAGAGACACCAAAAGTGCTTCTAACTGTACACGATCTGGTCCCAAAGGAAGTCCAGCTAAAATCAGATAATATATATAATAAATGTAAAGTGATTAAAAAAAACAATTGAAAATTGTTATTTAACAAATTTTTACCAGATGACAGAATTTTGCCAGTTTCAGGAACAGTAAATGATCTTGATGGTAGATCATCAGTTTCAGCCTCATCTGCCTCAACAAGCCTACTAAATGCCATTTTTGCCTTAGGTCTAAAAATATTTAATAAAAACTGTTTCATCTATTTATTATTTGTTTATAATATAAATATTTTCAATAAATATATATGCTCTGAGTTATGATGGAATTTTGTTGACAACAATATTGAACAATATTGTAAATCAGGTTATTTTATGACTCTTAGTATTATTCATTATTATGCAATATAATATCATGTACTAAACCAAAAAAATAATAAACAAATACATAATTCATATGGTTAGAACACTAGAAAAAATCACATGATTCATACATATTTGTTATGCATTGATTAATTGCAATGCTTATTGACTCCATAATTAGAAATACTGTTATATGAGTGGCCATAAGTCAAAGAAATCTGTACATGATTATCAATCCTTACTCTAAAATTTATTACAATGATCTTAACAAATTTATTATGTTTTTAATAAAAGCAAAATCATATTTTTTGCATGATCAATAATAAAGAAATATATATATTTTATTCTCAATTATCATTTTTATATAAATAAGAAAAACTGATAACTGTGATATGAATCTTTGAATTCAATAAATAATATTTTGACATTTTATATAAAAATAGCAAATTCTCCTTAACCCTTTGCGCTCCTGAGTCAAGACGTACTTGACAGGCCGATGACCTGCTACAACTTGTAAGACGTTGTCAAGAGACCATTTATTCTTTTTGTAGAATATTTGATTTAGAATGTGCCTGATGATAGTGATGTTGCTGAAAAAGTTAGCAGCAAAGTTCATAATATTTACTACGCTATCTAGTGCTGTTTCTTACCAAATATTTTATCTAGTATAAGCAGTTGTTTGTTCTTAGGTTTTATACTATTATATACTTTATTTTTTGTATAATTTTACTCTATTTTTGATATATTTAATGTGCCAAGGTATAAAAGGAAAATATTAGGAAATATTTCAAATATTTATCAATTTTCAAACTGAAGTAAAATTCACTTATATATAAGTATATACAATAACTTCAATAGTATATATAGCTAAAAATACTTTAATTACTTGTGTGTTAAAATAGATTATTTAAAAAATATGATTATGAGCTTCAGAGTTTGAATTTGAATTTATGATTTTATTCTGATTTCTATACACACAAACAAACAAACAAACAAATTCTTTTACAAAATAACTATAGGATGATTAAATAAGCCATAAATATTTTTAATCATTTGCTGACTATTAACCTTTTACATTCCTGTGTCAATACATTCTTGACATGCCGTTGACCTGCTACAACTCCATTGTCAATAATGTATTGACAAGGTCTGGTGCCCTTATTTTTATTTATATTGAAAAATAAATTTTCAAAATATCATTTTTTGCCATATTTTTCATTGTTTAATCATAGTAACCAAAATTTTGTAAAATGTGGATTTTTAATTAATTTTTTAATCACTTTTTAATCAGATTTACTAATATAAGCGCCATCTTTGGACTGCCAAAAATTCAAGAACGGATTGTCCAAATTTGTCCAACTTGCTCTATCACGTTCTACATTTCCTTCTTAGTTTACCTTTACTTTTTTTTACAGATATCTTGATCCAATTAATTATAATTTGGGAAAGTTTAGCCCTTTGTAAATAATATGATTTTAGCGCTTTTTCACACATAAAATTCGATAAATTAATTTTATTTAAAAATTTATAAATTTTAACTTATCAGAGAAACAAAGCGACCTATACCACGCTTGCGGAAGTCGGCGTCCTAGATTCTGGCGGGAAATATCTAACGGTTTTTCGAAATCAGCTGATGATTGTTTATATTTGTTATATTTTAAATATAACAAAAATTTAAACAATACAGTAATTTTTGTGTTATCTGCATTTGAAACAAGTAATTAGTAGACCAGGGGTGCATAATTATTGTCAAACAGCGTCCATCTGTTTGTCAATTGTTGACCTCAGGCTATGGGCTAGTTACATTATGTTGACTAAAGGGAGCCGTGACAACCCGTCCCCTTTGTTTGAAAATGCTATTATAATTATATTTTAACTATTTTTTGAAAAATTAATGACTCGGAATGACTAAATACAGAGAAATAATTCATCTGCCATTTTTAAAAACCACTGAGACAAATCTGATTAAAAAAGTATAAAAGTGATAATTTATCAAAAATCAGCGCTAAATCTGGCATACAGATGGCAGGATGATAGCTACGTATACAAATTATAGCAATATTTATTAAAATAAATAATTTTCAACAAAGTCGACATTCTCATACGTACTAATACTTCTTATAAAATAAAAAGTATTTTTCACACATCATTTCAAGAAAATAAGAAGAAAAATGGCTAATAAACAATTATTTTAAACATTTGTTTAGTAGAAAACCATATTTCATCCGCGAGAGGGATAATACGATTGTTTGTTTACATGATGTCAGGACGAGTATCGAATTACGCTCTTCGGGATCAAATTTCAATCGTAAATTGTCTTTGTTAGTCAGAAAAATTTTTTAGAATTATGAAGTATTTGGTATTATTAGATATGGAATATCAAGAATGTAAATATATAAAATTTTTTTTAATCCGATGCCTGAAATCATGAATAATTTGAAAAATTATGTATTGTTTACATATGCAAATTAGGCCTAATTGCTTTCGTATTTTTTTTCTCTTATTCTTTTGATTCTTTATCCAAAACTAAAAAAGGGTATCAGAGTACGGTATATTGCCGACAAAACCCAATTTTTTTCGTGCCAAAAAATTAAAATGCAAAAAAGTTATGGCAAAAAAAACAAAACGTCATAATTTTTTTAAATGGCCGTACTATAGCTGTAGACGGTTTAAAAAGATATTTTTTAAGATCGCAAAGGGTTAAAAGATTATAGATTTTTCACTGAATGTTCTTGAATTATGTTAATGAAAAATATTTAATATTTTAGATCTTAACATAAAGTAAAAACAGATTAAGTTAATTTAATAAATTTACTTAAAAATATATATATATATATATGCTGTGTTAAGAAAGCCGTTAATCCGCGATGAAAAACCCCAAGGTTGACATTTAACCGACTATTAAGACTAGGAAAGAATCTATGAGTAAGCTCTCCCTTATTATCAGTCTCCCATCTAATAGAACAACTGCTCTGTGATCCCCTGCGTAGAAAGCCTTTAACATATGTAACCGGTAGAGTATTATAAAATGTGTTCTTGTTTAAATAAGCAGTGCGTGCCAGTGTGTCAGCTAGCTCGTTACCATATAATGCAGAGTGTCCCTTAACCCAACAGACACAGGTCCCATTTAGGGTTACAGAATTCTGAAAACGCTTAAAAACCTCAAAAGCAAGTCTCATTTTAAGGTTAGGATGCCTAATGTACCGTATTTGCCGGCGTATAAGACGCACTTTTTTTCTTTGAAAATAGGTCTGAAAAACGGGGTGCGTCTTATACGCCGATACTCAGTTTTTGATTACATTCATTTCTGGAAATTTCCTCTATTCGGAGTTATGCGATTTCTTTCTTGTTTCCTTGCGGAGTGTGGGAATATTAGTTACGTAGAGTTCAATGAATGCGCATGCGCTTTCATCGACGATCACAGCTGGGCCTAGCATTTCTCAAGTTTGTGAATGGGTCAAAGCTTCATGGGATGCTGTGAAAACAGAGACAGTGGTTAAATCATTTAAGAAATGTGGCATTAGTAATGCAATGGATGGTACAGAGGACAATTTGTTGTATGAGGACTCAGATGCTGATTTAGAAGAGGTTTCAAGTGACTCTTCATTTAACTCTGGAGATGAGTGTCTGGGTCTTGACGAAGAAGATTAAAAGGTGTTCTTTCCCAGATAGATTGGGTATTTGCAGAAAGTATTTGCTGTTTGTATTACTTTATATTTAAAATACTGTAAATTCATTATAATGATCAGTAATAAAGTTTTATCCTTCAAAAATGTGTATAAAAAAGAGGGTGCGTCTTATGCGCCGGTGCGTCTTATACGCCGGCAAATACGGTAATTGAAACTATTTTTAAAAGTACTTTACTGCCTTTTAAAAATCTGCTTTACAGTAAATTAATCATAAATTTTGTACTATGAATGTGAAATAACTCATTTTTAATCTTTTACATTCCTCTAATAAATTCCTATGATCATATTACATTTCAGTAATTCCAAAGCTTTTTTTGCAATTAACAAAGATGTTTAGGTTTTAAATTCAATACTTCTGTGGTAATGCTATATAAATGATTTGAAAATAACCAAAATTTTTCTTTCAATAGGAAATTATATTATGATTCCTGAATATCTATAGTATTTACTTATTGAAAGAATTTTTGACATGACAAAAGTAATTGTAAAAATATTTGTAATATAGTCATAAATATAACAAACAAAAAATAATATTTTTAAAGTATGAAATAATGGCATATTTAATTATTATGTTTTTGCATATAAATACAAGTTCAACTCTCAAGCAATATAGTTATCACAGAAAAAAGATGAATCTAAAAAAATAATATAACAAATGAATAAATTCAAATAAAATTTATTTTTATTAATATTTAAATAAAAGTTTCATTAAGAATCAAACCTAGATTATTTGCATAGCAATTTCCTATGCTGACACTTTTTAAAGATTATGATTTGTAATGGAATTACAGTAATTAAAGGAACTGTTAAAAATTGCAAAACTTTAAAAATTTATTATAAAAATTAGTTGAATATCTAAATCTAAGATTATGTCAGATGAATCAACACATGGACTGTCACCATCCTGCAAAATTTTGTCCAAATCAGTGAGCCATAATTGACTAGATCTCATTAGTTAAAACCAAATGATGCAACTGAATATAGGAGCTTCCAAACTTACATTCTTCGTAATATTATGAATATCAAATTTTAAATGAATCAAATTAAGCTATGAAATTATTACATAATAATTATGGTAAAATTAAAAACTTTATATACATTATGTATAGCATACCTAGAAGTAGGTTATAAAATATAATTATTGAATAATAATAAGCATATATAAATTATAGATAATCCTCAACATTCAATGGGATTCAATTCAAATTCAAGATTGTAAATCTAAGTGGTTTAAAGTTGAAAATGGCCAAAATTTAATTGAACACCCATTACCAATATTTATTATTTTTATTAAATTAAATAATAATTTAATTAATGCTCTCTCTCTGAAGAATCCTGTGTCCGTAATTCTGAATCACGCGACGTAAATTCGGGGAATGGTGGAAATTCAGAATGTAGGTAAGTCCGAAGCATTGTAAATCGAAGTTCCGTAACTCAGGGTATTCCTGTATATCAGTGGTTCTCAACCTTTTTTCTGTTGAGGAACGCTTTTTAATATTTTAAAGTTTGGCGGCACACCTAAATATTTTAAATAATAATTTAGACTTAACAACGAGTTTTTATTGACAGATTATTATATTTATTTTATTTATTACATTCAGATTACAGACATATTCGTACATGGGATCATTAAATGGCGGCTCTTATTAAGTTATAATGTCATCTGCAGATTTTGTCTTTTTAGAGAAACTATAATTTTAATTTAATTTTTATTCCTTAATTTTTTTTGCCACCTGCGGATTTTGTGATTTTAGAGAAACTATAATTTTAATTTAATTTTTATTCCTTAATTTTTAAATTTCGGATAACAACATAAAAAACTTTTGACTGTCGCAGAAATTCGACGGTTAGATTTTTCTAACGATACCCTATTTATGTAGAAATTTGAGGGTTAGATTTTTCTGATGATATCCTATTTATAGGAATCGGTAAAGTGATTTGACTGCAAAAGGGATATCCAGCTAACCACGTTTCATTATTAATATATATGATTATATAATTACATACGTACAATTCATTCTTAATTTTTGCGGCACACCTTCAAAGGTTTTGCGGCAAACTAGTGTGCCGCGGCACAGCAGTTGAGAACCACTGCTGTATATGAACATAAGTATAATAAATAAATCCTAAACATTCATAAAAAGCCATTTACAATTACATACATAGCTACACAATTCAATACAACTGTTCTTGGGTTTATAGCAAAAACTAATATGTTTGCTATGAAATCATAAAAATCAAAATGATGGGCCAAGAAGCAGAAGAAGCATGCTGTGTAGCTTCCATGATTTTACTGGTACATAATATAAATAACTTTAACTTGAAAAATTGGGCCTAATTCAATAATTTATCGGGGTCTGGAAAATTTGCCTCCGACAATTCGCCCCCTACATTTCACCCCGAGAACATTTCGCCCCTGGATCATTTCGTCCCCAGAACATTTCGCCCCCTGCACTTTTCACCCCCAGCACATTTCACCCCCCTGTAGATAATGAATAGGCTACAAAATTGCAAATAATACACCAAGCTTTTAATGATTCTAATTTATTTTATTTTAATATAATAAATGCACATTATTATCGTTTAAAACTCGAATTTATATGCAATACCTCTAAGGCAATCAATCAGAATATGATTTTGAAAAAGTTCGACTATTCTTTTGATATGCATTAGTTCATTCTGCATTTTAAATTAGGAGATAAACTAAAAACTGAACTATTATTGGCTACATACAACACAAAATCAACAGACGAAAAACCAACCCCAATGAAAAGTAACTCCTCGCGATATTCAATTTACATTGCGAGTTTCGTATTTTGTTTTTTAATCTTGTTTACATATTTATCTATGTTGTTGTTGTTATTATTATTATCCTTAACCGTAAATCAGTTAATATTAAAATATCGTCGAAATAATTTTTCTTTGTTGTTTTTTATTTAGGTCTTATTACCGTAATAGTATTAATTGCAGTAATGTCATATTGGTATAATAACAGATAGGAGAGGTATGGATGCGCTTAATTTGCTAATTTAGAATAAGTCTATTTGTAACTGAAGATGGCATTAAGAAATGCTGAAAACGTTTTTACAGTTTTCTATATAAAAGCTTTTTTTCCTTTTGTACTGCTAGTAGTGCTGACTTGATAGAACTTTGTTTAAATTGATTGTAAGCATTTTTAGAAAAAATTTAATACAATTCATTAAGGGTGGTATAATATTATTTTCTTTATATCTAACAATCAGTTCTGCTAAGACTCCGGCTAAGGGGATGCCTATTGGAACCCCAACTGTTTGCAAATATAGAGTATTATTGTATACGAATTAGGATTTATGAACTATGATGTGGCAAATATTTCTTATGATATCTGGATTGCATTGGCTCTTTGGTAAGTGTTGTAATAAAAATCTATATAATAGTAGGCAGGCTGGTTCCAACTTGATTGAAGGATAAAGTGATTTAAAGTCAAAAACTTGCATTACTTGCTCTGGTAATGGTCCTATTTCTAGAAGGCTACTAGGTATTTAGATGAGGTCGTGGTAAAATGGTAGACTTTCAATTTATCGTAACACCATTTGGCCAATCTTTTTTCTAAATAATATGTCAGAGCTGAAAATTTCTCTACCACTGATCTAGCTTCTAATGGATGTTTGTCTTTTGATAAAGGCAAATAATCTTGGGGGTCTAGGTGATTTAACCCAAGCACCTTTTAGGAAAGATGGTTCTTATCAAATATTTCTTATCAATACTTATCATATATTATAAGACAAACAGCTCTACTAGCAAGTACAAAGATATTTATTATGGTATACCATAATAAATATCTTTGTACTTGCTAGTAGAGCTTTTTGTCTTATAATTGGTTTAAAGCAAGTAGTTCCATGTAATCTTATCATATATTTATTAATATTTATATTCTTATCATATACTATAATATTCTTATCAATATTTAATGGTTCTTATCAAAAGAGATACCTATGATTCTTTTATTAATAAGTTCCTTCATGAAAATAATTGCCAACGCCTGGATTACGATCCACCTGAGACCTTAGATAATGAAGTTCATAGGTTTTTAAGGGATGACCGACTTCCATCTTTTCTAAAAGGTGCTTGGGTTAAATTACCTAGACCCCCAAGATTATTTGCCTTTATCAAAAAATGAGTTGCTCTCTTTATTTATTTGATTATTATTATTCTAATGATTATTTATATTATTTGTATATTATTAAATACACATTTATATTTATAAATTTATTTATGTATTTATTCATA
The DNA here is from genome assembly GCA_000484575.1 of Olivierus martensii. Classification (NCBI taxonomy): domain Eukaryota; kingdom Metazoa; phylum Arthropoda; class Arachnida; order Scorpiones; family Buthidae; genus Olivierus; species Olivierus martensii. Next base: position 90,364 of record AYEL01080889.1, read on the forward strand.
TGTTTAATATATTTTTGTAATTAATATGTTACCATAGTAACTAACTTTAAATTTGTATGTGCGTTCTATAGAATTCAGTTTGTTATTCTGTTATTGGAAGCTGATGATGATTTCAAAATATTAAATAAATCAAAAGCGCTTCTTCATTTTGTTTAATTTGTGGTTTATTTACGCTTTTATGTGTATATATTTATTAATTTCCTGCCATAGTGCTAGTAATACTGATAATTAGGTAATGAGACTGAAACAACGACAAACACAGAAACTACATTTGTAACAACAAACAACTTCATTTATTGGAGAGAGAGAGAGAGTTTTACAATATCAAAACCCGACAATTATCGTTGGAAGACAAATACCTTGTAATGAGGTTAGTAAGTCAGTATAGTGAAGGTCTGACGATCCCTCGATGTGGCTGCCAAGTCAAAGAGGATTTCCCTTTTTGGCATTGGGGAGGTCTTTGTTCTTCATGGAGAGGAAAGTTTGTTATCTTCTTTAGGCACAGTTCTTTGGCAATTGTAGTTATCAGAATAATTATTGTTTATTCTTGGGAGGAGACTTTTCTTGTCCTTGCAAGGCGATGTCCAACTTGATCGATGATGGACGATATCTGTGTTGTTCTCCTTCTGTTTCTCCTTGTCTTTTCTTTTTCTCTCTCGGGTTCTCTCCCCGATGCGTGCCGCTGATCCCCTTTTTAAACTTTGCTGAGCCCGGGACTGAAAATGGGACATTTTGCTCAAATTCTTGGACTTCGGTGCTTTATGGCTATTGTCTATTATTTTCTACTGCAGGTGGGGTCTATTGTGTTAGTCCCTGGACACCTGCACCAGCATGATCCTTCGTCTGCAATATGTAATTTCTTTTTGTTTCGAGATTTACGATCCTAGGGACAAAGTTTCGTGCAAGATAGCATAACTCTGTTGATGCTTAACTTTCCTTTTAATCTTAGTTCTTTATTCCCTTTTTCTTAGTTGCGGAGGACCGAGCACCTCGGCCCAGCTGCAGGAAGAACACAACCGACAGTGGTCCATTCTTTAAAGTAGGTGTGGGCAACCTCTGGCCTGCGGGCCACATTATTTTATTATATCTAATACAACGCTATGTATACTTATACCTGTATCTTCTCTTTTTTAAATAAATACTTTTATTATCAATTGTTTTTGTCATGCTTCTCTTTTTTAAATAAATACTATTATTATCAATTGTATATCTGTATCTTCTCTTTTTTAAATAAATACTATTATTATCAATTGTACTGTACCTTCTCTTTTTTAAATAAATACTATCATCATCAATTGTTTTTATGTACCTTCTCTTTTTTAAATAAATACTATTATTATCAATTGTTTTTGTTTTTCTCTTTTTTAAATAAATACTATTCGTGGTCCACTATAAATTTTTCTATACGGCCCCCTACAAAAAAAAGGTTGCCCACTTTTTTTTAATAAATACTATTATTATCAATTGTTTTTGTTTTGGGCCCGTACCCCACCATAAATTTTTCTATACGGCCCCCTACAAAAAAAGTTTCCCATTCCTGCTTTAAAGTGTACTCCTGGTTAAATTATGATGAGGGATGGAGTGACATTCTATAACAAGCCCAAATTCCATGTTTCCACAGTACATAGCCTGTGTGAGTTGTTTCTTTAGACTTTTCCTATTTATTACTTCTGAAAGTCTGAACACTTCTTGCAAGGACTCGAATCCCTGCTTTTTTGTACTGGATGAGCTCACTAGATCATACTGGTATTAAGAAAGGAGTGGATTCTTCCATCCTGTGTACTGCTATTATGTTGGATTGTCTAAGGAGGAAAATACTCTTCATTACTATGGTGAATGATCTCTTTATGAGTGCCTGAGGAATATATAGGTAGAATTAATAGATCTTTATAAGCACTAGGATGGAAGGACATAAGACAAACATAAGAATGAGCAAGAAAAATACTGCATTAGCTATTAAGGTATATGAAGATGACATTACAATTTAATTATATACTGAACAAACTTTTTTAAAAATGTTCAAAATACTGCTTAACTAATATTTTCACGAAAGAATATGAAACAGCACTAAATTGCAGTAGAAACTTTATTAAACTAAGTTTCCGCTAGTACTTTCGGTTAACAAACCATCATCAGGTGGAGTTCTGATACAAAGAATAAATAAAAGAATGCTGGTTGCTATGGCAACCTTTTGAAATTTCTGTTAATACCAAATTTATACAAAGTTTGAAAAACAGAACAAATTTAAAACGGGCTATGTGAGAAGTTTAAAATGAGTTAACATATATACAGTTAATACGTTAATAACATACGTGAAGATAACATACAGTTTAGAAATGCAATACAATATAATAATAAAAATAGGAATAAAATGCGATATAATAAAATAACAATAAAACATGAGTCATTTTTTTATTTTGCATGTACTTTTAGTATTTTAATCCTATCCAAGACTGTAGATGTTATAAGGGTGGAATTTTCGGTGCTCCCTAAAATGCTATTGCACCACGTGGCTATAGTTTTTTCTAGATAATAGGTTGGTGCGTGTCTTTTTTCGACAATTGGTCTGACGTCCAAAGGTGTCTTGTGGGTTTTAATTAGAGCAAAAAGCCTTGAAATAGCTGGCTCTTCTTGTTTGCGCACGTTCCAAATTTGTGGGAAACATTTGTGTCTAAAAAGACAGACTGAATGAATGGGAGCGCTCTGGTGTCTACAAAATCCCAATTAAAGACTTACAAAATAAGAAAGAGACCGCGTATATAGGAGTAACCACTAGACCCTTAACTAGAAGAATCACTGAACACAAAAATGACATCAAATTGGCCAGAATGTCCACCTCCTTAGCGCAGGAAGCCTACGACAAGAATATTGAGATTCTATGGAATGAAGCGAAAGTAGTAAAATCGATTCCTCCGCACACGCAACCAACCATTGTTGAGTCTTTGGAAATAACACGCAGAAAAAGCAAAGAATGCTTAATAAACGATAGATTGGCGTGGGAGCTACCACAGGCATGGAAATTCGCCCTAACTAACAACT